>DVZN01000454.1:0-13153 GCA_018237365.1 Caria ino melicerta
CTATGTAATTAATATGATATGGCATATTGTAGTGGAGCGTAGTCGGTATTTGACTTCGACGCACGGGTCTCGGTTTCGATTCCCGAGCCGACCCTATTGTCCCCGAAGGAAGAATCTCCAGCTCGAGCCGGCAGATATTGCAAGTTGACTGAAACCGTACTTCGCTGTATAACAACACTAGCGACCCGCCCCGATTTCGCACAGTTGCAAAACTGATAATAAATATACTACAGAATATCTCTCACAGACATCACAATAGAATACTCTAAATTTATCAGTGTTTCTCTATAATTTTATGCATGTGTTATACATATAAACCTTCCCCTTAAATCACTCTATAAGAAAACCGCATCAAAATCCGTTGCATAGTTTTAAAGATCTAAGAATACATACGGACATAGGGACAGAGAAAGCGACTTTGTTTTATACTATAAAGTGATGGGCAATACATTAATTCTCACCTCAAGTTAAAAATAATATCTTTAACTTAATGTAAATAATGACTAATTTCATATTATGGTGACATAAAGTAAGATCTGAGTAGTGTAAAAGGCGATTAACGGTCCGTGTAAGAGGTAGGCAGCAGTGTCTCCTGGAGACGATACAGTTCTTAATAAATATGTAACTGCGTGCGGTCACCAAGCCACCTGCTCCTAGGCAAAACCCCCTACGTATTAGGGATGGACTACGTCCAGCAGTGGACTGCAACATACTTAAATGAAAGGTAAAAAGAAAGTAAAGTAAAGACAGTACCTTCACGCCTATTATCTCCGAAGCAGTAGGCTAGTATCACCGCGATTAGTAAGCCCAGTAGATATACCTATCATATCAAGGGCCCTAGTACCTTGACTAATCGTGGGTGTTCTAGTATATCTACCGGACTTATGAGTCGTGGAGATACTAGCACACCTCTGCCTACCCCTTCGAGGATAATAGGCGTGAAAGTACTTTAAAACTTTTACATTCTTTACGAGTACATTCCTTCGTCATCTATCCCCAACTTCCCCTTTTAGGAACGTAACATGGTCAATATTAGTAAAGATTACCAACCTTTTATTAACCGAGGACAATTTGTAAGTCAACTTTCAAAAACCTTATTGACAATGTACATTCCTTCGTCATCTATCCCCAACTTCCCCTTATTGAAAAATGCCACTTAAATTTGTAGGCATTATTACATGACCTACTTCAACCCACTGGCCCACTGCCTCATTAAAATTTCTAAACTTTTACATTAAGAGTACATTCCTTAATCATCAATCCCCAACTTAAACTTACAAGAAAGTCACTATCGTATTATAACTCTGGCTGAGCACTCTGCTCGCACAAAAATTCAAATAGATCTGTAGAGGCCGGCTTGGCAGCTGTAAATTAATTTCGAAAAAAAAACTACCGTATTGTTAATATTAGTAAAGATTACTAACCTTTTATAAACTGACGACACCTTGTAAGTCAACTCCTGGAAACCTCTCTTCATATGTTTGACAACCTTATCAGCAATGTACGTTCCTTCGTCATTTATCCCCAACTTCCCCTTATTAAAGAATGTCACTAACGCATGGTCAAAAAACTGCCTGTCCTTGTCTAGTATGTCAGTTTCATAATCAATAATCATAATAGTATCAGTTTCTATAGCGTCCAAAATGCTTTTCAAAAAGAGCAATCGCACCTTTTTTTTCCTTTTCATGTTTGGTTGGTTCTTGATCATATCATAATCTGATGTATAGACCTTAAAATAAATATTAATTCATTAAATTCATCAGGCTATTGAAGCTCACTGCTGGGCATGTGCCTACCCCAGTGCATAGGGTTTACCCCGTGTTGATCCGGACTCCTTTGCAGAATAGGCCATCTGTCTTCCTGCCAGGCAGCTTATCAAAGGCGAGCATAGGCTTACTTTCGCTTAGATATTTTATTGAATCAGACATTACTTTGCGGAAATCCATTACAACTGAAGAAAAAGCCTTTATCTTGCTATTTCCGCGAACCGGTGAACTGGTTGATCCTGGAAATCTTCTAGAGAATAACAGTTGCAATAAACTGAATGACCCCTCTTGAAGTCGGACCACGAATAGACACCAGCTCTTAGAACCAATCCAGCAATCACTTGCAGGGCGTCGCTTGTCCGGTACAGTCGACTTCCTGAAGATGCTTCGGTGTCGTAAGTCGGGTACAAGTTTGGTGAACTTGAAGGCTGGATTGGTTTGCAAAATCGCCTAAACCCTACTCACGGTAATAATTATGTGTTTAAAAATACATTAGTTTTTGTTTCATTCCAAAATACCAAGTAGTTATATAGACATTTAAAATTTCCTTCAAATTCCAAATCGCGTGATGTCACACTACAACGTATCTATCGTTCGCGCTCCCTCGCGTCCCAGGCTACAACGTCACAAGAGCACGCATACGGTCTGCGCTATCGAGTAAAGGGTGTTAAATGACGTCACGCACACAGTGTTGCTGTTATTTTAAAATTCCATATCTGGAAAACTATTTTTTGTATCCCAATATTTTTTTCACATATATTAATATTTTCACCAGTGAGCTAGTAATATGAATTTAATATTCTCCATTGTGAAAAAACTGCACCCAACTTTTTCCACAATCGCACCAAAACTTCACCAGCTTTGTCTAAAACTTACCCTGCTTATAGGAACATCAAGCTCTTTATTTTCCAGTGGTTTTTCCACTCCTTTGGTTTTCCTAGAAAATGAAAACCTTTGTAAATCTTTTCCTAAGTATAATAAAACTGTACAAAAATAAATGGCAAGCACTAACGTTACGGCGAGAAGAATAGGAAAAGTGGTGGTACTAAACCAGGCGAACCGCTGTGATACTCAACCACCTAGAAGGCAAACAAGCAGACGGATTTCCCAATGGTAAGATATAGACACCTATAGACACCAAAGGTGGTAATGATGCATTGCCAACCAGAGACCGGTATGTTAGTCCTTATGCAAAATTAAGTTTAACAGCTACCTTACCCACAAAACCGGAACACGCCAATGACAAGCACTGATGTTAGGACGGCAGAAAAAGGTAAGGCGGTGGTACCAAACCGAGCGAACCACTGCAAAACTCTACCACTTAGTCAAGATGACAGAAAGTTGACAAAAAGACAGATGGTTTATTTTAAGGAGCCCGGACTCACATAACGACGTTCAAACTATAATATTATAACTGTATAAGTAACTCTTAGTCTGTCCGTCACCTTTTCACGGGCAAACCGGTGGGCCAATTGTGATGAAATTCAATATAGATGCTTCAAGCCCTTGTGATGTACATAGGCTACATTTTACCCCCTCCCTCCCCAATTTGTTTAAAATTTTCGGTATTACGCTTTTGACAACGCGAGCGAGCCACGGGTAACAGCTAGTTCGTAATAAATATTAATAATAATTACTTACTTTACTTTTTTCTCTATTTCAGGCTTAATTGTTTCTGCTAATATTACAGGACTAACTGCATTACCAGATGCTGGTTTTGACTGACTGGGTTTAACATTTGATATTGACTCGCCTGGTGTGCCTTTTGATTTTGACTCACTAGGTGTAATTGAGTTTAACTTGCTAGGTATAACTTTTGATTTTAACTCATCTGGTGCAATTTTTGAGTTTGACTCACTGGATGAAACTTTTGAGTTTGTCTCACTGGGTGAAACTTTTAACTTTGACTCATTGGGTGAATCTTTTGATTTTGACTCACCAGGTGAAACTTTTGATTGTGACTCATTTGTTGTAACTTTAAATTGTGACACATCATTTTCATGTTTTAATTTTGACTTATTGAAATTCATTTCTTCTTTTAGATTATCTTTTTCTTCTATAACAGTTTTTGAATTTTTATGAGTATTTGCGTTTGCAGTTTTTTCTGAACTTTCTTTTAAAATCTGTACATGAGTATTATTATTACATTCTAATTTTGAATTGTCGGATTCAACTTCCTGTTTTGACTTTTTCTCCAACATCTCTTTACATATAAGTGAAAATTCACAGTTCGTAGAATTTGCTTCCTCTAACATTTTTTTTAGAAAATGATTATAATGCTTTGATAATTTCGGTTGAATAGTGCTTGATCCTTCCAAGGCCTTAGATGCTTTATTCGACGTTTTTTGTATATCTGAAGATGTATTTAGTTCACTTGTCACTACTTTTTGATTTGGTATCTGATTATTTTTAGACAGTTTATCTGCATTCAATATTTTTGACTCTTTTGGCAAACGTAGCGATTTCATTTTAGACGATTTCTGATGTTCATTATCCAAATCATGTCTTATTTTTTGTTCCGAATCAACATTTTGTATTTTTATCATATTTTTATTTTCATCAGTATAATATGTATTATATAAATGTAAACTTTGACTATCTAAGTTGGAATCTTGATTTTGACAAGCTTTTTTGGGTTTTATCAACTCGGAAGATAATTTCCTGGAAAATAACATTATTATTCGTTAAGGTGGTTCAATTTCCATACAAAAAGCAATGCACAATTAATATGATTATATAAGACAACTATTTTACATAGGTAGTGTGGTGTGGAATGGGGATAGGTGAGAATGTTGGGCAGTGAAGAGGAGGGGTAGAGCTGCGTGAGGTCGGGTGTTGTTTCTAAGGTGGATTAGAATGAGGTGGAGTGAATTGAGTCAAATGAAGTCAAGTAAAGTTTGTTTATGGGACTCTCAATGGGGGTCTTAAATCTTACTTTGTATACATACACATCTTCACGCCAAGTCCCTTACGCAGTAGGCAGACAGTATCGAGTGCCAAGTGTCACGACTCCTACATACTCCTCCTACTTCGCATTTTTATACAAAATAAAAACGCGTGCAAAGCCGCGGGCGACAGCTAGTTAGGGTAATACATTTTTAACATGTAGCTATTTGCGTCAATTTGATAAAAAAGTAAGCTCTCCTACATTAATAAAATAATTGAAATTACAGTTTTTTTTTGTACAAATTTTATATTTCAATTTTTTGTTATTTCTGTATGAAAGTTAATATTTTATTGATTTCCCGCTAGTAATTAAATAGTATAATACATGAATGTTTATGTGAAATTATTTTTTTGATTTTTTTTTATCATTAAATAGGCAGTCATTTGACCGCCATCTCACCTGATGTTAAGTGACGATGCGGCCGAAGATGGGTCATTTCTGCCTAGAAACAGCCTATTCATTCGGTCCTTAAAAGATGGCTAGCTTATAATGTTCAAGAAATACACTCGCAGGCAGCAAATTTCACTCTTTAGCCGTTCGTATTGTATATTCACTTCAATCAAGCCACCTTAAGTGATCTTAAGAGTAAATTTTATTAAAATTTACTCTTAAGGCCTACTACTAAGTGCAGAGTAAATTATTCAATTATGGGGCTCAGTAACACTAAGTTATTTTGCTAAACGCTCATGGTTCTCTTTTCGGTGCAATACAAGTTAATACAGCGCAGGATGGCATAACACTATCCGTATAAATATACACTGCAGTCACCAACTCCCCTGCCTAGTGTGGTGACTATAAGCAAAACCTCCCTATAGACTGGGTGAGGCTTACATCCAGCAGTGTGCTGCCACTGGTTCACGAATAAAAAGTCAGGATTAGTTAAGGCGGTAGCACTAATCCGGGTGAGTCGCTGCGAAACTCTACTGGTAAATGATCTATTCTATAAAGAATCCCGGATCAACACGGGGAGCTCATTAGCTACACCATGTTAATCAAAGCTCCGGATCCGGGATAGAACTATATAATTACAAAATATATCCTTTATTTAATAGGTAAGGATGGGGGCCGGGCAAGTAAGTTCACCCCCCTTCCTTCCTCACCCGTTTTAGAATTTCTCCCAAGCCTTCTCTTACCCTACCATGCCATAGAAATAAAAATTGCCGTTGCGTTCTAAGCAGCAGAAATCCCGGTCAAAAAATCATACCCCGACCATGGGACAGCAACTGCTTGATTGAAATGTATGTTACACTACGGTTATCTGTTACTATCAGGGGAGCTATGTACTTATGTACTGTCTTTTTCTGATTCCCATTTACATAGCAGAGATAAATGAATAACTTTAAGCCAAGAAAACATGTTTAATAATAAAATAGGACTGCAAAAAGGCAGTATAACCAGTTCCATACAAACGAGATTTAAAAAAAATTGTAAAAAAATGTTTATATAAAAAATAAATTTGCTAATAGGTGGTGTAAGCAATTCTGTATAGACACGTTGGTGATGATTCTGATGGACACCAACTAAACTATTATTAATTTATCACTAGATACTATCTCCCTTCAATTTAGATAAAAAGAAAGAGACAAGATGAGTTTAGTGCTGTCAAATAAGCATGCTTTAAAATTAGTATTACGTTTAGTCTAAACCAATTTTATTAAAATTGGTTTAGACTAAACCTATAATGTTCAAAAACTTTGCAAGTTAGTAAATGTTAATTTAACAACGCTAAAAATGTCCTGTCTCTTTTTATTGTTATAAAGTTGAAGGTAGATAGAAATAATTTCAAATTAGTTTAGAAAACGCACAGCTGAGGATATTTAAAGTTAGTAAAAAAAATTAATTATAATTAAATATAAAAATAGGATTGCATATGGGCATTATGATAACAAGGATAACAAGAAAATTAAAAGCTGTAAGTTTAAACAAAATTATAATAAAACAAAACAAAAGTTATTAAAACAATAATAAAGCTACGGAAGATTAAAAACAAAACATTACAAAAGTTGTTTATATAAATACAAAGCTATAAATATAATACTTTTTTTTATAACATTAGAAGGCAAACAAGCAAATGGATTTCTTGATAGTAAGAAATTCACGTCGTCTTTAGACACCCAATGAAATGGTGCGTTGCCAACCTGAGACCGGGATGTAAGGCCTCATGCAAAAGTATGTTTACCGGTACCTTACCCTCCAAACCAGAACACGTCAACGGCAAGCACTGACGTTAATATGTTTAGAGAAACTTTTTTTTAAAATAATTCCATTCAATTTAAGTATTAAATGAATATGGCGTCAATTCTGTTAAGTACCTACTGAGCAATTAGGATATAATTTTCTTTTCTCATGATGGTGACAACGTACGAAGCCGCGACCAACAGTTAGTTATACATATAAGCCTTCCTCTTGAATAACTCTATCTATTAAAAAAGTCGCATCAAAATCCGTTGTGTAGTTTTAAACATCTAACCATACATATTTACAGACAAGAACAAAGCGACTTTTTTATGCTATGTAGTCAAGTAAAAATTGTATACACAGTATTATAGACTAAGTAAAAAGATAGCACACAGTATCAGTTACTGACTTATTAGTATGAACAAGTATTGAGCACTAAGTAAATAGTAAGCACCTCGTATTATACACTTAGTAAATAGTAAGCACATAGTATTGTACACTAAGTAAAATGTAAGCCTACAAGTAATACACTCTAAGTAGAAAGTAAGCAAGCAGAATAAAGTAAGGCCATCAAGAAGCAATACTAATAAAATATTTTTTTCTCAAATAAGACTAGGTATTATATATAACATTATATCTTATATAACCTTCAGAAAAGATAATATTTAACGTTCACTTAAGCTGGCAATAGGATTTGAACTGCGTGAATTAAATAAAAAAAGGAAACTCATACAAAAATAACAAATTAAATTTAAAGTTTTTATTATTAATGATTTCTGTTTGAGATTTTATTTATTATGAAGTTTCCGCAAATAGCCTAATGGTATAAATATATTTATGTAAAAATTGTATATATTCATACACGCGCACCTTTTTGTCAATTTAAGGTCGCCGCACACTAGTCCGAACTGAACGAGTCGAAAAAACTATATTTAGAATGAAGTTTATGAAATTTTAAGAAACTTAGCTTACTTGCCCACGATAGTGCGACTGTCGTTAAAAATGTCGATTCTTTCGGCGCAGTTGTTTATTTCAGTGCGGTTCGTTTGGAGCGGATATGTGTGTGAGGCTTCCTGACTACGTTCGTTCGACGCGTTCGGCTCGGATAAGTGTGTGTTCATCCTTATAAAATGAATCAAATTGCTATTACAAACAAAACTTTGTATTTGCTATTTGTATATCACTTCTCATTGTCCTTACTGTATCAAATGAAAGCGCAAACAAGTACACAAAAAAAGACAGAAAAATACTAAGAACCCACTGGCGTCATATTTATTTTAGTATTTTTCTGTTTTTTTTTTCGGAAGCGGAAGTTACACTAAAATACTCAAAAAGAGCAACTAAACAAAATTGACGCACCGATTCTTGACGGACTTCTTATAGTTAGGCACTTTGAGGATGGCCACTTCCCTGAAATAAAAAAAAAGTATTGTCAGAAAGTTGCAACCACGGCGTTTTGGCGGGATTAGGAAAAAATGTGTTAGTGAGTATGAAATAATTTTATTTAATGGAAGAGCGGCGTCTCCGAACAAGAGTACTACGATGTGCTTAAAAGGAGACTTTATCAGGAGTATCAAATTTACAACATAAAAATCTTTATTCAGTATCAAATTTACATAAAATGCTTTGTTACCTTTAAAGGTACGTTAAGTAAATTTGACACTGAATAAAGTTTTTTACGTTTTAAATCAATCCAACCGTTTCGAATATTACCCAGATCAAACAAACAGACAGACAAAACTTGAAAATTTTCATATTTTTTTAAATTGTGTATTTTTTTTTGTTACTTTGCTCCTTTTTGCGTTTTTTGTTTTTTTTTAATACATATTTTTCTGTGTGTGCAATGAATATGTTGTTAATAAACGTTTTCTTTCTTTCTTTCTATTTTTTAAACCTTTGCATGGACTTATTAAAGCTGTTATTATAATACTACAGACACTTTCATTTTTTTTATATAAAAAAACCTTTTTTTATTTATTATTATTACAGATGACAATACATACAGACGTACATATTTTAACGCCAAGTTCTTTACGATGTAGGCAAGAGAGTATCGAGTGCCAAGTGTCACAACTCCTACATATTTGCTTAGTTTCCTCCACATTCAATACTATCTTCATACATATATACACAGATGACAATGATGGTGTAAATTTTGTTTAATCCATGAAATGAAACCTATGCTACCAACTTAGATAAGACCGCCATTTGTACTTTTTTTTCCTATTTTTTTCAAACATACAATAAAGGATAAATTTAAAAAAATAGATACCGTTTTTTAGTCTGCATATCTGTTTTTGCAGCTGTCACATCCAACTTAAATGTACTTTCATGACTTTTCAATAGAGAACCAATTTTTCTAAACATATCTATACACGCCGGTGAAAAAAACTCCTCAAAAACGTGCCTCCTTCGATAAATCCCAAGGAAGTTTTCCAGAAACTTCGCCTCAATAGGTGCTAGATTTCGAATAATCAAACTAGCCTCTGTTTCTTGAGCAATAAAGTCCAAAATATCTTTAAGTTTTGTGCGCATGAATGTTGGGGATATGTTCTCAATCATTTTCTTTTTATCTGTGTAATATTTTTGGCTTTTGCTAGGCCTGTTTATTTTCGATTTTGTACTTTGCTTGCATTTCACATCAGATTCTGAATCTTGACTGTCACTATGATAAAAATAATTATTATTTTATTGTATAGGTCTACTTGTTCTATTCATGAGTTTCTTAAGTTTTTCTGAAAAACAAAATTGCCCAAGATTGGATTTGCCCAACATAACATTGTCCCCGATTGGGGACGGACTTGCCACCTGTCACATCATGGGATCAAATATCGTCGGCTAATCGTGGGTGCATACTAGTATGTACCTTTGCCTATTATCTCGAGGATATATGGGCGTGACGATATTTTTTTCTATTAATTTCAGTTTACAATATCACACAAAATTTTGCTTTTCTTATTTAGACAAATATATACCCATAATAAAACTGTTGAAAATATTCTGTGCATTGATTATATAAGTAAAAAGTTAAGGTGACCAAAGAGAGACCCAAGAAAACATTTTTTTGAATATTTTTTTCGTCTGTTTGTTGATTTTTTTTAATCATACAATATTCAAAGATTGGATTTCACTAATTTTTTTTGCATTTCAAGTTATATGAAAAAAAGCTGATTATGGCTTTTAAGACATGAGTGGACCGAATTACATTTTTTTTGAAATGGCTTTAAGCTGTCGGCCAACTTGCACCCTACAACTCGAAATGACGAGACAGAGAGTAATCACTTCACCACCTCGGTAGAACAGAAAGTTCTACGTAGGTGGTAAAGTGACGCAAAATATATTAAAACTACTTTCAGGCCTACGACCCCTGCCCCAAGGGTCATTTGCCAAGGTCTGCCTGCGTCATTAATTGAAATGGAAGATGTTGAGGCTTGGTTCCAGTCTGGCGCCACTATTGCGGGTGCAGGCCGGAACAGAGGACATCGAAACCATTATCGGAAGGGACGCTGTGAGGTGTAAACTGTAATCGGATCAATAGTAGATCAACACCAGTTAAGAGGCTACTAAACAAAAATATTTTGCAATTTAAACATATACAAGTTTAATGATATCCTTCCTCTTTTTAGTAACGGTACGGCTGTCGCCTGTTAAGACCTTTAGCCGCTTGGATCCCGGGTTCAATTCTGAGGTCGGGCAACTTTTCTTTAAAAAAATCAGATTATTCTGAATAAGCATGACATTGCCCGGGATTTGGATGTGCCCGAAGTGGCGATAGGCTTGCCACCTATCACATCATGAGCCCTAGTACCTTGGCTAATCGTGGGTGTTCTGGTATGTCTACTGGACTTACGAGTCGTGGAGATACTAGCACACCTCTGCCTACCCCTTGGGGGATAATAGGCGTGAAGGTACTTTATACTGGTATTTATATTCGTATTTCTATGTATATCGTTGACTAACACCCATATTACAAGCAAAAAATTTGCTTTGGGGTTAGATCAATATGTGATCTGTCAAAAAAAAATAGTTTGGATTTAATTAATTACTTACCAATAGGTCGTGGTCCGTGATGGAGCCGGCGGTGGCCTCGTTGCTGTTGAACTCCAGGTCCGAGGTCACCGACACCGGCGTCACGTCTCCACTAATAGATGAACCTACATACAAATACATTACTACATTATTTTTCAACATAATTATTATCTCATGACGTTCAATTGTTTTGGTTTGTGAAATTTTTATCGATAACTTTTAAGTGGTGAAAGACTAACAGATAACTTCACATCACGGGGTTGCGAAAAAAATTTGCCGGACTTCCACCTGCTACCACTTGAATCATCCAAATTTAGATTCCTTATGTACTTGGCTTCGGCAGGTACTTATTACCTCCTAGGAGGTATCAATTTATATAAACAATATTCATGAAAAAACTGCGCCCATCTTTTTTGTCACGTTCCCGCCAAAACTGCGCTCGCGTCTATGCAGTAGTCCCTGAAGATGGTGTATTTTATATTGGGGATCCGCACCAACACGGAGCATAATTTTCTATTGATAAGCGCGTGTACAACTGTTGTTACATCACATCGACCTACGGTTATTTTTGATGTACCAAGCTTTCAATTTGTTAGAACGACGGTAACAGTAACTAACAGTGATTGATTGATTGACAAAAGCATCTTGTACCTCAATCATTAGGTACAATAGCTAAATAGCTATTACGTATCTTGTACCTCAATCATTAGGTACAATAGCTGAATAGCTATTACGTATCTTGTACCTTAATCATTATACAAAATAGGCTGTTGTCAATCAATCAATCACTGTTAGTTATGGATATAAATGGATACCTCTTAGGAGGTAATAAGTATGTTCTGAAGCCAAGTACAATAAGGAATCTATCAAATATAGATTCCTTATTAAAATTTAATAAAAACTATTTGAAATAAACTTTCTGACAAGTCTGCAAGTATTGAGTTGAGCTTTTTGAAGTTGAATATGTATGGATAGTTGGATGTCTAGCGACTTTAAGCTCAACTGAAGATTTTTGGTTAACCCCAGTTGTTGAGATTTAAGAACTATTAATATAATTTTGTGTTTAATACTGTGTAAGATTAATGAATTTAGGTAGCATTTTGTATAGTTTTATTTAGTGAAAGTGCACGTGTTTCTCGGTGCCACCAAATCTCACTGGCTATGATTGCGTAAAGTTGCTACCACTTTACCTAAGATTATGATATGACTTACTACAATGACTGATGACTATTTTGAATAAAGCAAGCCCATCATTGAGTAATTAATAATAAACTTGATAAAAAGAGCCTCTGTGGCCTAGTGTGACATTGAACTTTCATTTGAGTAGTCCAGGTTCAAAACGCGACATGTACCAATCAGTTTTCCTAGCTTAAGTACATTTTTTGAGTTCTCTTACGGTGAAGGAACACATTGTGAGGAAACCCGGATTCGTGAATTCGACCTAATCTATGATTGGGCCTGGTTTCTCTTTTGGGTTGCAGAGAATTGTCAGATTGCAGTCGCTCTGTGTAAAAACCAGCGGCCCTGTCAAATTCCCTAGATTAGGTAGCTGACCCTATATCATCTGATAATAGAAACGGGATACCCTTCACAAGAAAGCATTTTGTGAAGGGTAGGGCACTGCATACCTATTCTATAAGACAATTAACGTAAATATGGCCACAATATATACATTAGTCGAGTGGTTAGCATACACGCGTAGTGATAACATGTTTTAGATTCAATCCCCAATACCGACAGTCAATTATGTGTTGATATACCTATGAGTGTTGGTCAATAATTGACCAACACTCCCATCCCATGACATAGGTGTACCAAAAATAATTTCTTTAGTTTCAGGTTATAGCTATTCTACACGATCGGGTGCAACCACCAACAGAGGTCACTTTGGTTGAGATGGAGAAAAATCAACCGTGTAGAAATTGGTTGGTGTAAAGATTTGGTTGACCAACCAAGTGACCTTCCTGCTACCTTGGTCGTGTTGTATAGCTATTGGATCGATTTGTGTAATTTTTACTGATATTGTTTAGCCTGATTGTAAAGAAGCACAGATTCAGAGCTACACAGCTTTAATAACAGGCTAGTAAATCTGAATACCCTTAGCACATAAATACAGAAACCCACAGAACGTTTAAAGCAATATTGTTTTTTGGTTCCCTTTGTGTTTGGCCCCATCTGGCTTTGGCAGAAATCATGCATAAACACCAAGAAAGGGTAAGGTGCAGAACCAAAC
>DVZN01000455.1:0-13151 GCA_018237365.1 Caria ino melicerta
GAAAAGTTGCCCGACCTGGGAATTGAACCCGGGACCTAAGCGGCTAGCGGTCTTAACAGGCGAAAGCCGTACCGTTATATAAGATATTACTATAACGTGTCAAAACACGTTTAAAACTTACTTTTATTTTATTTTTGATGTTTCGATCCTGTTGCAAGGACTGTGGTCACGAGAGGACCACATCCTTGACCACGGCCCTTGAAACATGATCGAAACGTCGAGATATAAAAAGTAAGTTTTTGACTCGTCATAGTGTTTTTTAATTTAATTAAAAAAAAATTAATTAACTTAAAAAGGAAATTTTAGTAGTTTTTAATAATGATGTATATTTTTGTACAATAAATTGACATTACTCATGTAAAATGGAAATCGTGACATTTAAATTGTAAACATGTATATTATATGTATAAAAAAGGATTACATAATGGTAGTTATAAGTACCAGCTACTTTATTTCCAAAATAAATAATCTAAATCGATCCCCTCAATAGTCGTGTGGCGTCGGTATCCGACATTAACGCGAGAGGTCCCAGGTTCTATTCCCGGGTCTGTTCAGTCAGAAGTCAGTTTTTCTGGAAAAAAACATCAACGTACCTATAGGGACATGGATCAATTGCGTTGATACATTCCTATTCATCGCTGGCACTTTGGATAAACAGATTGCTAATATATTTTATATCCCGGTCTCAGGTTTACAGGTAACTGTCCATAGGTGATTTGTGAGCTATATAATAATATGTTACGTGCGTTGGTTAGTTAACTGTCCTTATGCTAAAAATAATATGAAAATGTACATAAGTATTTAAGCTCTGATAATGATGTAAAAAGAAAGCCCGTGAGCAACACAGGTAAAAATGGTCTTTAAAAATTAGTTATTTTTTTGTTCTTACCCGCCAATAATTATAACTTCTAGCTATAAGCAAAGCTAGAGGGAATTCACTATCTATTACTTTTTCTATATCCAAAGCACAGACATAAGACTGGTAACCATATATAGTTTTACAAACATTATATCAGTAGCGCCATCTACTAACAGACTATATAAATTACAATATGAGAAAACTGTATTGAAGTCACTAGGTCAATTCTACAGGTGGCTCTGGCAAGTTTAATTCACTTCAATGTTACTAGGTGACGCTATCTACTATAAATCTTATATTACATGTTCAATGTTATCGCCCACTGCTGGATAATACCCAATCACTATATATTTCAACAAATTCAAGGAAATAATTGCCATAATTTTCACAATGTTCCACATGCACTAACTACCTAACTTGGAAGCTATCTATGTAGAACTGATGTGACTGCGAGAGGCTTAGCTAAGCAGATAAGAGCCACGTTGCATAGAAACATTTAGGCCGTCCTTTCATTTCAAAGCTTTGACTAGAGGTCCTGTGTATCTCCAGGGCCCTGGTGTTTCCAAATAGTGCATCCACTTCCGTTAAGAAATAACTCGAAAAGAAATAAAATAAAAGACTCCAATTGAAGATAGAAGACTTTAATTGAAGAAAATGGAAGATTTGGAAGATGAATTCTTCGGACTATCGAACGACCGGGTGCCACGCTGTGCTCTCTCGGAAGTTACAGTGAGTGAACACAGCTGGTGGTATCTCAGTTGTTCCCTAGTTCTCCCAATCCACAACAACACATAACGTCGTCGTCTACGAAGCGCCTCTCCTGGGTTTTCTAGAAGAAAGGAAAGATTTATTTAATAACCTCTATGCGCGCCGGCTGGTAAATTTTATTATATTTTTATTTAAGTAATTTTATGTCCTTATATATTACTTCTATTCTAATATTATATTTTGTATTAAAACTGTAAATGTTTGTCAACTGTATTAAAAAAAGAAATGATCAAAATACAAAAAAGTTTTTGGTGAGATTGAAAAAAAAAATTTAATTTAATTGGTTGAGCTGCTTTGGACAATAAAAAAACGTGGCATGAGGTTTTTATATATTAATTATAGTATATTAATATGAGGACTTTTTTTACAAATTTGCCAGTTATGGTAGTGCTACTATGCAATTAATTATGTATTTTTAGTTTAATTTTATTAATATAAATTAAAAAAATATTATTTTTCGACTGACTAAATTAATTTCAATTTGAAAATTAAATAAACTAAATATACTTATATCATGTAAAGTAAATACATGTCAATCGAAGTCTAGCTTGACATTAAAGTATTCGTCCAATGACGTTCTAATTGAATTTGGACTAAGTATAAGAAAAAAATATTGTATTATCTGCGCAACATATTTTAATTTAACGTAATGACTATATTGCTTCGTTTAATATTTTGAACATAAAATAAACAAACAGACATAAACTATGGGTGAGAAATGAAACTACTTACCTACCGGCAATTTTTATGGCTCGATTTTAAAATCTTTGAAATTGGCCCATCGTTTAGCAAAAAATATATCACAGGCCACAAATTTTTTAAGCTGTCTACTTATTACCAAACTGGCTTCTTATTACCAAAGATGTACAATTGCCCGAATATACAGTGTATCATTACTAGGCAAAATTTGCTTTCATCCAATGTATTTAACGAAATAGACCAGAGGTTTCCAATCTTATTTGGCCACGCACCCCTAGTTAATTAAGTTTTCCGACTATTATATATAAAACACAAAGATGACGGACCGAGTGATCTATCAACGCACACACACACAAGCTACTGGACCGATCGGGCTGAAATTTGGCATGCAGATAGCTACTAAGATCAAGGCGTCCGCTTAAATGTCTGAATATGTAGGTATCTATTATTTATTTATGGCAAGAATCGAATTCCACGCGGGCGGAAAGCTATTTAAATATAAGTATATGCTTTTTTTCTATATCAAAGCTTATAATTTATTACATTTTTTATAAATCGCGGAACCCCTGTGACCTTTCTTCAAAATCCCAGGAATCCTTGGACCAGACCGCGGTTTGACAATTGCCGAAATAAATAGTTTAGTGGTGTTATTTAGTTATGTAGTTTAGCGAAAGCGAGAATCTTCTTCATTCTCGCTTTCACTATTTTATCTTTTATTTCAAAAATAGAATTTCGTTTATTGTCAAATGTTTTAGATTTTGCAAAGGAATATTTCAAATAGAGTTACGGGAAATGTGAGCGGAGTAAAAAATGTTGTTTGCAAAGGGTAAAACCCCCTAATTGGTTGATAGTACACACAAAATGTCAGATATATTGAAACGTCGCATAAAATCGATTGAAGCCAATTTTACTGCACGCATCTCTTGAAAGTACCCGTACTCGATATACAAGAAATACTGCTCGAGAGAAAGTTAAGATGACAACTGTTTATTGCCTCCTGTGTCGGTCCATGTTCTTAGTGGGTAGTGTTGTATGTATATCCGCACTTATAAACAACTGACACGAATGAATGACTTCTGCAACCACTTGTGGGATAATAATAATAAATGTTTAGAGAGCCTCGGTGGCCTAGTGGTGCAAGCTTCGAATTAACAAAATAGCAAGTAGTCCAAGTTTGAACCTCGCCATGTATCAACGAGTTTTTCTAACTTAAGTATATTCTCCTCGCCTCGCCTCTGTGGTCGAGTGGCGTCGGTATCCGACATAACGCGAGAGGGCCCAGGTTCTATTCCCGGGTCTGTTCAGTCAGAGGTCAGTTTTTCTGAAAAAAAATTACGTTACCTGGGGTTGGATTTGTTCCCGATTGGTGACGGACTTGCCACCCGTTATATCACGGGACCTAATATCGACGGCTAATCGTGGGTGCATACTAGTATGTACCTCAGCCCACTCTTTCGAGGATATATGGGCGTGACGATATTTATTTATTTATTTTAAATGTTCAGAGAGGCTTAGTGGCCTAGCGGTTAGAGCTTCGGACTTTCATTCGAGTAGTCCAGGTTCGAACCTCGCCAATGATTTTTTTTAACTTAAGGACATTATGAGAAAACCCGAATTCGTGTTTTCGGTTTCGACGTAATCTAGAGATTGACCTGGTTTCCCTTCTAAGTAGCAGAGGTCATATGGTAATCGCTCTATGTAAAAAAACCACACATGAAATACATAGCAATTATTGATTAAAAAAAATCATATACAGCTTGAGATTATTATTAATAGATATTGCATAACGTTTGTTATACCTAATATACGACTATCTCATGACATTTTCCCAGTAGATATATACGAGAACTATCTATTAGAAAGAAAGTTTTATTATCTCCTCTGCCGTATTCTTAGAGTAATATATACCTACATAGTACAAAAAAGAAAGTACGTCTGTATGTTACAGTTTCACTTTCGAACCTTTAAATAGCAGTGAGATTAGATTAGTAGATAACTTCCACCAGGTCCATCTTATAAAATACAAGCAGCTCTCGGCAGCTTTCACAAGAACATGATTTGGTTTCGACTGAACCGATTTTGATTATGTACTTCCATTACAAACAAACACAAAGCAATAACCGCAGGATCATTTACTATAATATTTCTAGCACTAATTACTGTTAACATCTAATCTCCGAAAGTACTGGACCGATTTTGATAGTCTTTTCACTGATCATACGAGTGAATCAGGCGGACAGAGGCGCGGGCTGCTAATCACTTGTTATATTATGGTTTCATAATAAAATGCCACCTTAAACAAGGTAGGTATGGTATGATATAATATGCATAGAGCGATATTAGCCGTAAATCGCATTAGTTACATCGTCCGTACGAGTTATTTTAACCACTTGATAATCTAACAGTAACATTTTTACAATTCCTTATCAAACGGCCCGTATTTGCATCGAATCTAATAAAAACGTGCGTACCCGACAGTTACGTCAAAACTGAGCGACAGCTTTCTAGAGTCGCGGTGACAAGAAAATATTACGATGTGACTGCTTCGTGTGTGTACTGTTAATTATCTTTAAAAATGCATTTATTTTTAAAGATAATTAAGATTAACTAAAATTTACAGCTACAATATCCAGAGCCCGAGTTTTCAACAGAGCCTAAAAAATCGAAAAGTAATCATAATTTATAAACTAGCTATTAATCACAAAATCATGATTTTCAACAAAAAGTTTTGTTAAAAAGCCATTAACATTTTTATCCAAACTTATTATAATCAGGTTTTTCTATTTACAGTAATACATTTTATTAACCCGTCATGTATTTCTTTCAAATAATATTGTGGGCTAAACTCCATAAGACAAATAAATAATTTGCTAAGGATAATAGTGTCAAATCAGTTCGTGTAATTTGGCCAGGGACATTTAATCAAATCAAGTTGAGTATGTTATCACGTGACTTCTAAAACTAACGCATTAATTAATTAGTATTCTTTATCATTTATAAATGCTGATGAAACTTGTTTTATATTTTAACTTTCTCTTGCGATAAGCTACGTCATCAGGTGAACATTACTCTTACCTCTGCTAAGTACGCACACCGCTTTCGTTTTTCCGTCCAAAATTACGTGTACGCAATGTGATATCGCTTTCTATAATATGTTGGTTTATATGTAGTGAAATAAATGTAAATTAAATTGAAACTGTTACATAAAAATTAAACGTATTTGATTATAAGTATTTTTGTCTACAGCCTGCTGCCACAATGTAACGGCTCAATTTTCTTAAATACTGAGTGTAGGTAACAGGGACTAAAAAATCGACCAGCCAAGTGTAAGATGAATAAACTAGCAATCCGTGCCGGCTTCGCACGGGTGCAAAATTGATACTATACATATATATACTATAGAATGTCTGTCACAGATATCACACGAGAAACCTCTAAAATTATCTCTCTATCTATCAAAGAAAACCGCATCAAAATTTGTAGTGTAATGTTAAAGATCTAAGTATAGACAGGGACAGACAGACGCGCAGCGAATTTATTTTATACTATGTAATGATTACATAAATAAACGTTAAAGATAAACGTAAAGACATTTTTTAGACCTAGTAAGACCTTTTCTATGCTTTCCATCAGGTGATCTAAGCAATATCAACCTAGACTAAGCAATTGAAAAAGAAGTTAATCACGTTATACAAAAGATTGAACTCATAGCAAATCGAAATCTTGTTGAAATATGTTTATTCGTAGTAGATGTGTGGGAGAACATTAAATCTTAATAAAATGGAATACAACATAAGAATGTGAAACATGCCAAATGTCATGATAAGTAATCAGCATAGATAAATTTAGGTACGTCCATGGCAGTTTGTGCCCACAACTTGGGGAGTTGAACAATCTATACAAATAAATAAAATGTAAGTATCTGCAATGTCAAAATAATAGATCTGAGGATTTTTATAGGTATTAGCTTAATATAATGACGCACAGCTTCCCTGATGTAAAGTAATGTTGACGTTCAAGATAGATGTATACTAAGTTAGAAGCCGCCTTTTCACTTGATTTAAGAACCCCAAAAATTTCGTTTCTCTGGAAATACCGGTTTGGCAGGGAATTCCAATCTAAAGCAGCATGATAAATGAAAGATGAGAACTATTTACTAGGATTTGGATAGGCATTTGAAGTATCCGTGGGTTATACGGTAGGTATTTAGTTATTAATATTAATTACAATTTATGTCTGTTTGTTCTGTTGAATCTGAAAAACGCCTAAATTTATTTTCCGAGCCTTTTATTGGCTTAAATTAAAATAACTGATTAATACTAATTTAAAAGGGAAACAGAGTTTACACACGTTTAAGATGACATGACTTATGAAAACTTGTGAGCGACTCACATAGCGACATAAATAAGTCAAGCCCTAACTAAATTCACTACTTATTATATAAGAGTATATCAGTAATACTAATAAACATAGAAATACATAAATAGGCACAAAAATATCAATAAACATGAGATCCCGAGATACAGAGAGTTCAAGTATCGAACCCGAGTATGTGTGGGGATTGCCTTGAAAATATGTTGATTTGTTTGTATGAAAAGCTCTAATATCACCCTGACTCACGTATTGCTTTTAGAACCTACTTATTGTATTCATCGTCTCTGTGGTAGAGTGGTTCCAGGTTAGATTTTCGGGTTGGGCAACTTAGAACAATGAGTTTTTTTCAGATTTCCTGAAAAACATTATGTTACCTGGGATTGGATTTATGCCCGATATGGCGACATACTTGCCACCTGTCACATCATGGGACTAGCCTCGAGGATTTACGAACGTGATGATATTAATTTATATATTTATTTGTGTACTTTTTGTTAACTAGCTAAACAACTTAAAGTGACCTACCTACTTATGGACTAATTGGCGGAGTATGCAAGAATTTGAATAAATATTTTCGGTTTGGTTTCGTAATGTTACATTACAATTTACACGTTCTTTTTACTGTATATAACAGTCTACAGAAGAATGTGGATGATGTAAAAATAACTGGAGCTAATTATAGTTAAACTTTTCGTGTAATTATCATGTTATCATATTTGACAAAAATATTTTACGTTCACAATGGATGGTCCGGGCTTCTTTGCAGAATAGACCATCTGTCTTCTTGCCAGGCAGCTCGTGAAAGGCGAGCAAAGGCTTCGTGTCACTAACACCGTGACCTTGACTAGGTGGTAAAGTTTTGCAGCGGTTCGTCGGGCTTTGCACCACGGCCTTACTTATTCCTGCCACCATAGTGTTACTGTCATTGGTCTTGTCTCATTGTTTCTGACTAGGTGGTAGAGTTTTACAGTACCATCACCTTACTTATTCCTGCTACCATAACGTCAGTGCTTATCGTTAACATGTTCCGGTTTGAATGATAAGCAGGTAAACTTACTTTTGCAAGAGATTTAACGTCCTTGTCTAAGGTTGGCAACGCACTATTTGGTGTCTATAGGCGGCGTGAATTTCTTACCATCAGGACGTCTGCTTGCTTGCCTTCCTATATTATAAAAGAAAAATCTTAAGGCATTGGCACATGGGCACAAGGGCACCCAGACATCTGCCTACAGTGCCTAATCGACAATCCGTCACCGTCTAAAGCAAGGACATTAAGCCCGTTGCTTAGGTAAGCTTATCTGATACTTTACTCTTCAAAACGGAAAACACCAATAACGAACACACACTTTATAGCAGCAAGAATAGGCAAGGCGGTGAAACCAATCTAGGTAAGCTTTGCAAAACTCTGCTGAGAGAAAAAAGCTATTTACAAGCTGCCTAAAAGGTAGGCGATTAATCTTCTTCAAAGGATCCCGAATCATTATGGGGAAAGCTGATTTTCTCTTTAAAAAAACAATTAAATATGGTCTCGGCCATATATCCTCCAAAGGGTAGGCAGAGGTACATACTTACTAGTATACACCCACGATTAGCCGACGATATTAAGTCCCATGATGTCACAGTTGGCATATCTAATCGGGCACAAATTTAATCCCAGGAATCTTTAACTTTTCAGAAAAACTGTAAAAATACATACAAGTTGCCTGACCCCGGACCTCATGCATCAAAGTCGGACACCAACATCACTGGACCACAAAGGCGATTTCTCCGCTTTTTGAAAATAATAATAGTGTTGACCTAAAAATATCTAATGAAAAGTTAAGAACAGTATGATAAATATATTATTATCCATATTGTTCACCTGTGCTGTATGTAGGCAGAGAATGGCTGAGCTTGAAATGGAGCTCATTTAATATTGATCAAATTGCAGTCAGCTATTCGCCGCCACTCAGTTGACTTACTTTCCAAGTATACTTCCAAAGTTTTCAATACAATGCACAGTATGTTAAATAAGTAATTTTTACAGACTTCACGATGTACCCTGTAAATATATCAGTAGCAGCCAGGCTACAAAAGGTTACAAAACGTGTATTATTTTAAACAAAACATTGGCGAGTAATGCGACGACAGATTTCACGAATTATATTTTTTCATATGGCACCCCATTTTTTCCTAAAATAATCGTAACCCTAGTTATTTATAAATTAAATTCTCGTCTAATGGGCTCCAGCTGACTCGACGATCAACAGGAACAAACAGATAGACAGACAAAAAATTAAAAATGAAATTTTGTATCGTATATGCTTTGGACTACACTGATTAAAAATCTGTTATTTTGATAATTTTATTTATTTATATAAATAATTCAGTAAATGTATACCATGTACACATATTAATTGACTTTATTGACAAGATCTGAAGTGGGCCATCGCCCGCGGCTTCGCCCCTGTGGTCTAAAAGACATCTCAACTTTACATGAAATGTATCTTTCTTTTAACAAAAACCTAGCTATATCTACAATGGATTTTTTTGTAGAACTAAAAAAGGAACATTTTGGTGAACTTTATGTTAGTTTTTATCGGACCGTTTAATCAGTGCACGCCAGGAAAGCATCACATCTCGTCCGCTTTTCTGCGACTTATTTTTAGTATTCCGATTTTATTTACATATACTATCATTATTCACTGAAATTTTTGTACAAACATAATAAAATATAGCGTATGTCACTCATGAATAGCGTAGCTTTCTGTTGCTGTAAGAATTTTCTTGATCCCTTCAGTATTTCCGAATATTACCCCCCCTCCCAAGTTAGAAACATTACCTCTTTATAATATAAAATAGACTAATTAAATCAATTCTATCTTGCAATGGTTATAAATCTGTCAGATTTGCAATATTATAATACTAAGAACGTCATTAATAAGAATAAAGCAATAATGAATTGCATTCGGCTGTCAGAGGCGTATTTTAGCGTTGAAGAATTAGTCGAGCCATCCAACTCATTACAATGTTCTGACGACCTTGCAATCAATTCCCATTGCAATGACGGCTGTGTGGCAGATCGAAGAGCGCTTTAACTAACCACCACATAGTATAAAACAAAGTCACGTTCTCTGTCCCTATGTCCCTATGTGTGCTTAGATCTCTATAACTATGCAACGGATTTTAATGCGGCTTTTTTTAAATAGATAGAGTGATAATACATGCATAAAATAATTGAGAAACACTGATAATTTTAAAGGTCCCAATGTGATGTCTGTAAGGGACATTCTGTAGTATACTTACTGACTTTATTTGACTTGACTAACTATACTATCAGTTTAACACACGTGCGAAGCCGGGGCGGGTCGCTAGTGTATTATAAGCATAATATTATTACATGTATTGCCGACAGCTTTATGTTAATACTATTTGTTACCCGCCACTTTTTACGCGTTTTACCGGTTTAAGGACTAGATGGCTAGATGCTTCCCTCAATGCTGTATCGACTGCGCCAACTAATTGCGACTACTCCAATCGTACCAAATTATTAGTCTACATTGCAGCGATCGTTGGTACATGCAAACGCTAGCGTGTAAACCGCAAGACTGTCTATCTTAGGCTAAGATATTAACATATTTTAGTGTTGAAGTATTAGTAGAGCTATACAACTTATGACAGTGTTGTAGCAACCTTGCAATTAATTCCCATTGCAATGACGGTTATGCGGTTGATCGAAGAGCGCTTTATCTATTGTATTAAATGCATATTATACTTACTGCAGATGTATCATGTTAATACTATCTGTTCCGCGCTGCGTTGTCCACGTGTAACCGGCTTAAAGATTAGATAGCAAGATGCTTCCCTTAATGTTAGAGTCGACCGCAGCGGCCGTACCAATCCTCCAATCATAATAAAAGTTTGAAGCTAAATCCCAATATACCATATAGCCAACGGTAGTATGTCGGTTGCTAAGCCTAAGTAACATATTAGCATATTTTAGTGCTGCAGAATTAGTACGCCGTCTCGAGCTCAACACAGTTTTCTGGCGACCTTGAATTCCCATTGCTTTGCAGTAGATAGAAGACCGCTTTAAAGATTGTAAGCTTAATATACGTATTGCAGATAGCTTGCTATTTCCTGTGACTTTGTCCGCATTTTAACAAATTTATGACCAAAAAGCAAGATAAATTAGAATCTTTTCTCAACATTTACTGCTGTTTTTTTTTTATTTAAGAATAGGATGGCATTTGACTGCCATCTCATGTGATCTTAAGTGACAATGCGGCCGAATTATTATTATTATTTCTGGTTTTAGAGATGGTAGAGATATGCTATTCCGAGAATACACTCACAGGCAGCGAATTCTACTCCTTAGCTGTTGGCATAAGGAAAGACGAATGAAATCGCTTCATGGGTATAGTTGAAGTATTCACGATATACTCGTAAGGGCAGAACAACGTCCTAGTCTTAAATCGCGGTGGTGGAATGAGGCTTGATAAAATGGTTCGTGTAATTCTTTGGTTAAGACATTAATCATCATAGGTATATGCTAATAATCCTCTAATAAAAAATCGCACAATAGCAAATATAGATTATGTTGATAGTATATAGTTAGAGTATATAGGTATGGTGGCAGGAATCGACGTTGCAACCGATAACAGTTAATCAATCAAACAACTTTAATTTTTGGTACATTTATCAACTGCTATAACTTGCTTAGTTAGTTACTTAGTTAGCAAGAGATGATTTGCTTATTCACTATTTTTTTTTTAAATATAAATAAACTTGAATTTAAATAAAACATTAAAGCGTGTCAAATATAAAAAAGGAAATAGTTTGATCCAGCGCGCCATTCTTGCAACTTCCTACTTATTTCATTTCCTACAATATCTTTACAGCTCAATATATGTATGTCGTAAACTTAAAGCTACTTTGAGTTCTACAAATATATAGGTAGGTATATACATTTTTTTAAAGTTTGAAAGTTTTTTTTAAACTTTCGAACGAATTGATCGATTTCGATGAACTTTACGTCATTTGACGCAGTTTTTAAATTTATACAGCTTTATGAACAACAGTAGTTTCCTAGTAGGTAGTTAAAAAACAATGAAATAAATAAATAAAAATATCAAATAAAAATTACTTGATTAATATCAAGTATTTTTTATAACAATAATAATTGTTATAAATATTTAGCGTCAGCGCACTAACACCATTAATCCAGAACATATATTTTCCACGTGTATTTCAATTAAAGCAGTTATTTAATTCGTATAAATTGTGTTGGCGCCTTTTAGTCTAAATAACTTTGGCCGGGGACTCGCAAAGCAAAGCCAATATTTAATGCCAAGAGTCTCTGGCACATCCCTTTGTCGCAAACTCAAATATCAAGGGCAGGTCGAGGTGTGGAAATAGTGCTTGATCTATATTACGGTCCATTATGTTGTATGCATTTAAAAACGATTTTAAATACATGTCGTAACGCCATTTTCAAGTGATTATCTTGTAATCAACTAAATCTTGGCGACTACGTACGCTGTCATCACTAATGGCAAACCTTAATGACAAATCTATGGACCAATTTCTGGGCAAGCATGATCCATCTTCGGCCGCATCGTCACTTAACATCAAGTGAGATGGCGGTATTAATAAAAATCTCTAGAAATATCAAAAATGTAATGCATGTACTTTTGTCGATACCAGCAACCACAGATAACTAAGCAATAACCGCATAAACAAGGAGGCAAACGTAGATGTTGATTAACTAAGCAGTGCAAAGGCGATAAGGATTAACGAATTTAGGAAGGAAAATAACGTCAGCAAATAATATCATTAAGGAATAAAACATAACTTTTGTTTAGGTCATGGCCTGAGTTAATTCGTGATCAGAATATTTAAATAAAATTTGGACGTCACTAGCGTCACAACCTCTATGTTTAGTGAAGAAATACCACAATACAACTTCTATCATTTTTTTAAATGATCAAATAAATGCACGCGTACATAAATATTTTTTCTTAATGATCTAATGGACGCGTAAATAAATAACAGCCCTAAAAATTGATCTAGCATTTTAGTCTATGATTGTACTCTTAAATCAGCATTAAAAACAGCTGCTATAGTTAAAAGCTTGATTATAAGGAATTCAGTAACCGTGATTATAAGGAAGTACCCCTACATTGATTTTAAAAACTTGCTGCTAAAAGAATTATCAAATTGACAATATTTTCAGTAGAGACACATATGTAAGCTAACTATTTAAAAACGATATACAATGTTAATTTTATTTGATTATTAATTTAATAAATTTACACAAAATTAAGAAAAAATATATACACCTATTTATATACCACATTTTATAAAAAAAAATATCGTCACGCCCATATCTCCTTGAAAGGGTAGGCAGAGGTAAATACTACATACTAGTATAAACCCACGATTAGCCGACGATATTAGGTCCCATGATGTG
>DVZN01000456.1:0-13149 GCA_018237365.1 Caria ino melicerta
GATGGTAAGTGACGGTGCAGCCGAAGATGGATCATGCATGCCTGCAGTAAATAGACTGTTTCTAACAGTCTAATTACTCGGGCCTTAAAGATGGCTAGGCTATAATGTTAAGGAAATACACTCGCAGGGAGCGAATTTCATTCCTTAGCGGTTTGCATAGAAAAGACGAACCGAATCGGTTTGTGCGGATAGGTGGAATATCTACAACATAAGAGTGGATATTCACCCGCACCTTGTTCCCTGGAGATGGAATTGGGCCATAGTGACCTCGTTGGGCAAGTGGGTTGGTGAATGTAGTGTATGTTTGTTACGGACTGTATTGTTTCCGGGAGGCGCTGCTGCCCACCTCCCAGACGGGTCTTTAATTGCCTCTCCGATACCCACAGGGAAGCATGGGGTAGTGTTATTTTTCTCTGCCGAACAGGACGCGGCTTATAACTTTTATTTGATTTTAGTATAATAATTAGATTTAAACCACTTTCCATATTCTGTACTTGTTATATTATTGATAAACAAGTATCAAATAATTAAGTTAAAACTATAACAATCTCGTTAGGGTATTTGAAATAATTCAATAAAATTGTTTTCCATAAAATATACAGTTTATATTAATATTGTAAATTGAAATTTTCAACGTTTATTTATAGATTTACAACAGTAAATTTTCTCGATAAAATAATTTCCGAGCAAATACTTCAAGCGGACGACCATTGGCAAAGCAATTTCATTTCCATCATTCTCAAAATATTATTTGTAATATCTGATGAAGATTCCAATTACACGGACCTATGACTAAGCCCCAATAAAATGGTATTTAATAAGCAAAACAACACATTATATAAACATGAAATTTTATCTACAATATATTCCGTAATGCTATAATGTTGATGATATAAAGTTTATCGCATTACTGCTCATGTCTCGTATAAGAGCGAGCTTGGACAGAGCTTTTAGGAAAATCTACTAGTATATACATTTTCGGGCTCTCGAAGCTCGTCCCAACTGTCGCGGCTAAGAATTTTAAAGACATTTCTTATAATGCGACGTTCGCTAAATCCGATTTCCGGGACTTACCTAGATTGTAATGTCACTAGGTCCTAAAAGCTTTTGAATTCACTACTGATGTAAATGTAAAAACTGTTTTATTATAAGAATTATTCAAATACGAACTCTATGTATATTATCAGATAGGTACTTACAAATAAATGATTACTTAGATTATAATGATTGTAGATGAGATAAAGAAGATGTTCTAGGTTTGTACAGAACCTCGCCCAGGCCTATGTGCACTATACTGGTAAATAGTGAAAAACATGTAAACCGCTACAAACTATTTTCTTTAGATTGTCTTTTTTTGACTAAAATTTGATTCGATTCGATTGGTATCAATCGAAGTTATAGTTTACTTAGTCGAAAATATCACAAGGATCAGTTCCAAGGAATATAAATAATGACAAGATGATAATAATATTTTTGTAAGGCAAAAGATAAATGATTGACAGAAAGATAGTGCAAAATATATAAATATGTATATTTCCGAATTTCATATATTTGTAGCATTTTTGGGATAGTGTGCAAACCTGGGCGAATTTGAAAATCTCCTTTTTCAATAAATGAATAGTTATGACATAGCATGCAAAAATAAATGGAAGTGCTCACCTAAAAGCAAAAACAAACAGACAATGATAGCTATAATGAAATCTCTGGAGGGCATGATGATTCCCGACGCTAGGAGCTCTAATTCACAATCGTGTCCGGTGTAGCCAAAGGCACAAATGCAGTCGTAGCGTCGAGCTGGTTCTCGATCCAAGCACGTGCCTCCATTGAGACAAGGGTTTTGGACACACTCGTTCACGTTCATACATGTTCCGCCAGCACGGGTTGATCCAGCAGGACACCTAAGTATATTATCATATACCTCTCCGCTAGGATCGCATTCGCGCGCACTGAGCCCCCATAAGATAAGCATGCACTAGACTAATACAACGTTTACATAAACAATACTTAATACATCTATAAAATAAAAGATGATGTTATGAGAGTGCGAATGTGAGAGGTGAAGGGTGAGGTCTAGACACGCGTAGAGCGTGACAAGGCAAATAGCTCACTCATTATAATGAGGAGGCAGACGAGTATCGCCGCCAGCGCGCCCATGCTGAGCTTGAGCGTGCGGCCTTCCTGAACGAGCTCGCAGTTTTCGCCCCAGAAACCTTCAGGACAGTGACAGCGGTAGCCAGGCTCCCGGTTGACACACGAACCACCATTTCGGCAAGGAAAGTAGAGACATTCGTTCTTGTCAACGCAACCTTTGCCATCCGACGACAATACCAAACCCTCACCGCAGCTAAATATCATTTAAACATGTTAATATAATACACACAATACATACTATTAAAAGCTGATTAGTTTGTTACTTATGATTAATAGAAATATGTTATTAGATTTCATAAATATGTAATAAGTAAGAAAGGAAAGTGTTAATATAACACGTTAGTTAGTTTGAATAATGAATAATACATATAATATAATTACAATAAATTATACTCAGTGCGCACTGAAAACAATCACGAGAAAATATTATTATAACAAACAAGGTTTACTTATTACAATTTTGATAATGTAAAGTATTTGATTAGTTTAAGTACCAGTGGAAGGAGTGCAGCAATCAATTCCTGCTGTCATGTTGTCAGTGTTTGCTACTGTCGTGTTCAAATTTAAAGGAACAAAAAACTGGCAGACTTGCACATATAAATATATAGCTTAAGACACCGGCAGTGCCGCTTAAGATAAGCGATGGCCATTGGTAGCATAACAAAAGTTTAGACTTCAGAAGTTATTTTGTTATTGCTTTTTCAAACAACTCCAAAGAATGGAATGCTGATTAAATATTTTCTCAAAGACAAGGCTGCTTTCTTACAATTCAACCTGAGTTTTACAAATTATTTTAATTTAATATAATTCTTTTTAATGAAATAGCTTTGGAAATAGGTAAATGCGCAAATACATATATTTTTGGATAATTCTAAGTTTTAACTACAAGAAGTATACTGAACACATGAAGTATAACTTCTACTCAATATATTTCATTTACTTGAAATATATCTTAATGAATCATAAAAAAATACTTACGTGCATTCATATTCATTCCAGAGATCGACACATACAAATGGTTCTGTACAATGGACATTTATGCATGGACTGTTTGAAGGACAATTTCGATCCAAATTTCGAGCCATTGTAGCTTGACCCCACTGTGTACCATTCATAGCTGGAGGTAAAGGAAGATGTTTTCCTTCTAATCGAATATCATCCAAGCAACCCTTTTGGAAGTCAGCGTAAACTTCAAAAGTTCTTACACCAGTATACTCCGCTTTCCCTCCAGCATAAACACCTTCTTGTTTATCAACAAGTAACCACTGATGCCCTTCAAAAGTAAATGTTTCGTTATATCTTCTTCCCTCTCCACCATCTATTTCAAGTGTTGCTGCACTTCCATATCTACTAACGCGAGCTATATGCCACTGACCATCATCGACTGCGACTGAATTAAGCCAAACATCACGTTCTTCGGTCCGTAAGGAGTTGAGATTATATCTAAAGTGTAACCGAGATTCTTTCACTTCTAGAATACCATATTCCCGATTATGTTGATCACTCACTCTAAACAATTCACCGTGGGGCTCACGTGTTCTAAATCGTAGTTGAATCTGTGTGCTAAATCTGTCTGGTTCAAAACTTAAAGCGAACTTTACGTAACTTTGCGGTCTAAAACTTGTTGGGGTTGTTGGTAAATTACAAGATGGCCCTGTCCAACCAGGCTGGCACTGACAACGTGCCTCTGAAAAACTACCAACACAAGTACCATGTTCCCAACACCTTGAAGTCGTATCAGCTTGATTACATATTTCTTCCGTTTGCGGACATCCTGCCACTGAATTTCGTGACAAACCAGGATGTGCCAAATCGTATAATTTACTATTATGTATTAAATTTCTAATGCACCCATCGAACCCTTTACCGATTGGCATGTATTGCCAGTGGTAATGAGTGGGATCAAAATGTTCTATATACAATCCACCGATTTGCAATGGCGCGTTCACATTCAAATACTCATTGAAAGGAGGTATAGTTCCTGATGCTTGACATGTTGAGTCATCGAATTCTGGAGGAGTTCCATCTTCCATCTCCTGAATGTCTGCTGATTTACAGAAATCAACGATCATTCTTACATTTTCAGTGTCCCAGAATATATCTATTCGATGCCATTCTCCATCATCTAATGATTTTTTGGTTTTTACCCTTAATTCCAATGTCCCTGAGCCAAAATCTATGAGTAAACGAGGATTTCCTCTTTCTAATTCAACTGATATAAAGTCTGATACCATTATTTCTTCCGGTTCAGGAGGGACTATCGGCCCATTATAAAGTAAAACACCTTCAGACTTCCTTGTGATAAATTCAAAACTTAAATGCGAGCTGTCACACATTTCTAAGGATGGATACCAAGCCCAACCAGTACCTCTAAAACTTCTTGACGTTTGTTGGCATCTTGGCCCAGTATAACCTGGGGGGCAAGAACAGGTCAAACCATATTTGCCTTCAATACACCTTCCGCCGTTATAACAAGGAGAATTACGGCATGTTTCTGCTTGAGTAAAGTTTCTTGCACCGCAAGTACATTCAGCAATGACATCGACTCGAACACCAACTAATGCAGTTTTATTAGCGTTTACCATGTAAGGTAAATTACTAATGTCCAAAACATTAGTGCATGAACCTTCGCACATTTGATTTTCATAAAGACACTCATCGATTCCAACCATTGTAATATTGATACCTACAGATCTTTCGATTTCTTCTCTGTGCATTAGCACAATACCATTTAATCTAATTGGTTTGTAGTAATGAGCACCATGTGCTGAAAAACGTATGTCAGTTACCGGTGGATGCTTCTTTCTAAGTTGTACACTAAAAACATCAATATTTTCTCGTTCAGTGTTAAGTAAGTCAGCCAATTTGTCTTTAAATATATCTAATTTGCTTCTTGAAACGCTCAGTGTTTTATAATTCCAAACTCGTATGAAGTCCTCATCTGATATTCCAGATATTCGAATTGACCCTGAATTAATAATGGCTTCATGTGATATTTCTTTAACGTATACAGTTACATTGGCAGGGACATCTGTTTGTGTATGTTTCCGATCATATACCTTGAATTTTAAATGATAACGACCTTCTTTAGTTTTGTGTTTCATTTGTATCATTCCAGTTTCTTCATTTAAAGTAAAATTCGGATGTTCTGAACTCTCCCAAAAGAATTTCTTGTCTGGCAAATCCCAGTCATCTAAATCATACACATAAACCCTACCGATTTCAGTGTCAGGTGCTTGTCCTTGGTAATTATAAACAAGAATATCTTTCGATCCTGGTTGCATTTTATTGTCATTTACATCTCCAATGACAACAGTTAAAGTGCTTGTACCTGTCATTGCAGGATTGCCGTGATCTTTGATAATAATAGGAATGAGATATTCCTTTTGCTGTTCTCTATCAAATGATCTTAAAGATGATACGATTGCCATACCGTCACCATTAGCACCTTTTTGATCCTGTTCAACTTTAAAAGATGCTCTAATTATATCATCTGCTCCAGGGTCAAGTCTAAATTGGAAAGGAGGACCATTGCTTTTAGACCTATCATCATCATCGGTGGCTAATATTTCTGCCACTTTCTTCGGAGTAATATGTTCAGTTAAAACTGGTCTATAGTCTTTTAGGAATGTAGGTGCATTATCATTTATATCTTGCACAATTACTGTAAGAGTAGCCGTAGCTGTTCTTGGCGGAACTCCATCATCTATAGCTAAAATCTTTACTTGATGTCTTGGAGTATCTTCTCTATCTAGTGACCTTTGTATACTAACAGTACCTTCTTGGTTGATTGAAAACTGTCTCTTTCTATCTGATGACCGGTCAATAGCATAAGAAACTTTACTTTTACCCCCTTGGTCTGGATCAGTAGCTTTAAATGTCTCCAAGCTTTTACCAACTTCAGCATTTTCATAAACTGACACTTCTATATTAGCTCTTTCAAACTGAGGTTTATTGTCATTTATATCTCTTAATTTGACTACGACCCATGAATATGCTACGTGATATTTGTCATTGTCATTATCTTCCCCTTTATCGTTAACTTGTATCCTAAACCTAAAACCATTACTTTGTAACTGGTCCTCGTAATCTAATGGTTGGACAATTTTAAGAGAACCTGTTCCGTCATTATTTCTCACCATAGTAAACTTATCGGCACCGTATCCACTATTTTCAATTACTTTGTACTGGAACTTGTTAGTTTCATCTTCATCGTGGACTGTAACTGTAAGGATGGGCATCTCGGGTAGATTGGTTCCATCTGTTTCATCAACTTCCGTAAACCATTCATCTTTGGTAAATTGTGGTGGCATATCGTTTATATCTTTTACCCTAATAGACGCTGTCCCTGTACCTTTTAACCCTCCTCCATCAGATGCTACTATTTGTATAGAGTAATCTGGTGTTCTTTCGCGATCTAAACAACATACAGCGGTTTTTATTACACCAGTTTCAGGTTCAATTTCAAAAATAGGCGACCCTGTTTCTTCTTCGATTACATTTTTCTCGATAGAATACCATAATTTCGCATTATTACTTTCCGCAGGATCATCATAATCAATTGCTGTCATTGTCATAACAACCATTCCTGCTGTGCCATTTTCTGTAACATTGCCAAAGTAAACTCCTTGAGGGAAAATGGGAGCGTTATCATTTATATCTTTTAGATTTACTTGTACATCAGCATAACCTACTAGCCCTTCCCCACCCTCATCTTGGGCAAATACTGTAAACCTCCATTGCGGTCGTCCATTCGGTTGATCACGGTCCAAGGGCTGCAACAAACATGAATATTTAATTTTACTTTATGATATATTTAATAAGTAGAAGGAGGAAAAGCAGGGTCTTGATGACAACAACGAGTATACGTGTACCACATTGTTTCGAAAACAGTTCTTAATTAACACAATGTATATCCAGATTTTTGATCTGATAAATTTATCTAGGATTCAAATAGAAGAGTAATTGTTAAAACTTATTTAAATTATAAATAAAAAAAATATTTGAGCCATATTAAAAATATGATATAAATAATATCACCAACGTTACATACGCTGGTGGACTCCGATAATGGATCAAGTTCGCTAGACCAAGCAAATAAATAAACAGTTTCTTTTTCTTAATAATATTGGAAGCAGACGAATTCTGTGATGGTAAGAAATTCACGTTGACTATGGACACCAATGGTAATGGTTTCATGCGTTGAAACCTGAGGCCGGGGTCTAAGGCCTCATGCATAAATAAGTTTATGGCAACCTGCCCTCCGAACCGAAACATATCAACGGCAAGCACTGACGTCATGGTAGCAACAATAGGTAAGGCGATGGTAGCAAACCAGGTAAGCCGCTGCGAAACTCTACCACCTAGTCAGAGTTCAAGGTATTAGTGACAGTAAGTAATACGTCACTAAAAGGGGAGCATAAGCTCCCCTTTTAGTGACGTATGTATGCAAATAATCTCTAAACAAACCACATTATTTATTTATCTTTATAGATGCACATAATATATAAAAATACATTGTAAATGTGTAAAAGCCTACTCACCTTAAGGACAAATATTTCTCCAGTAGTTCTGTTTATGTCGAATTTGCTGTTTGAAGGATTATCAGGATCAATTCCTTGCCCAGTCAGAAAGTATACAATGTTTTGCTGTCTATCCTTATCACCATCTGTTGCTGTAACCTGTTAAATGTTAAAAATATATTTTAAACAAAATATTAAAGTATTTTATTTTATCACCCTAATATCTGACAGTAAAAATTCTTGGAAAAGCCATTTGCTACGTGATAATATTACAAGACGAATATTTGAAAGTGGTGAATAATTAAAGGCGAAGAAGTTGAAATTCTGAAATCGAAATTCGCTTAAACTTACAAATTTGTAGTAGCGAAAGGTTTGGCATACACTAACAGAAGATCGGAAACTTTTCTCTTAAGGTTTCAGAAAAGTTATGGAAACCTTCAAACAGGATAGGGAACAGAGTTAAGCGGGCAATGGGATTAGTAATTACTCAATTTCTTTTTACGAAGAAGGAATTTTTATGCAAATATATAATTAAAATTATTGGCAATTTGTCCAAGGTAAAAATAAAACTCATGAAAAATGATGAGGGTCGACGTTTGTGTAATTACTTGGATCATTTGTGATTTCCATCCAATTATAAAAAATACTACTAAGAGCCCTAGATGTTTAATATTCTTTAATAATTGTAATATCGTCGACTTAACATTTATGTTTAAGAAATATTACTATAAAATTACACTTTGTCATATTATAAGCTGTGAATGGTATTAATAACTATACTATTAATCTCAACTTGTAAACGTAACAATTACTTTTGGGCCTATGTATTAAGGTTATGTTTGCATATGTTTTCAATTTAGGAAATGCAAAAATGCATTCACAGCGCTTAGATTGTCAAATTTTTAGATAAATCTATGGATGGGATAAGTTTGTATGGGTGTGTAACTATGGAGTACGTTATTTTTAAGTAACGGAGTAACATAAGGTTCTTCATTTCTAATTTGAGAATCACATAGATGAACCCCACGCGTATATTGGATAAAACCTGCTATCGGATTAAATTATTATTTGCATACGCATTGCTGGGGGTACGCATCACTGAAGAACTATAGTTCGGCAGTAATAATAAACAAAAGATGGATTCTGGACTTTCAGCATTGAGCTTTACAACTTAAGAAGGATGGAATGAATCTGGTATTCAATTATTAAATATTTAATAATGAAAATTGAGCAATTAGTAAATTAATGCTACAAACATTTCCTTGAGATAAGGATTTAATACAAACAATTCCATAACTTTGGCAGATCGTGAAAAGATAATCTGATTATATTGAAATATCTGATAATAGGAATAGCAAATAAAATATTATCTTGTAATTTTGTGAAAGATACTGACAAACACGTTAATCAACTTAAGTAATCAAGACGAACAAAGACAAAGTTATAATAGTCCATAGTATAAACAGCGTTTAAAATGATAACCAAGATTATTTGAATCAAAGACTAATCCACTTAGTCAAATTTAAACTCATTTAAATATTTATTGCTATTGTTAGAAACTGTCTATAGCAGAGAGGTCGGCTTGAGCACTAGATGACACTCTATAGTCGTTATATTTTACTAAACAGATGAAGAGTTATTTTAAATGGGTAGCGCCAATATTTTTATATTGACGACGAATCCTAAATATCTGGCAGGTAATTAAACAATACTATGGAATGTAGAAATTGAAATATTATAACATTAATTTAAGTAGATAACTAATAAATATCATTTAAGCTTTTTAAAAGCTTTACCCATGCTAGAGTAAAATTTATAGGTTTCAGAGATACATAAACTTTTTATGGCTTTTGTTAATTAACCACCAATATAATTATTTTCGACGCAGTTGACATTACGTGTGTAATATAATTCATCACTTTATAAGCATTTGACGATCTACGCACTTATAACTAAAGCTAAATTTTATTCTAAGAAATTGGAAGCATTAAAAACCATGCAATAACTAAAGAGCTCTTACCTGATGATACATAATATAATGATGCATGAAAATGTTTTAAGTAGTTACCACTTTTGAACGTTTTGATTAAGCAAATATACGACGTGTTAAGTTCAAATCTTTATATTTAAGATATTATTATTCTGTTGTTTTTGACTTGTATAAATTTTGCCAGTGAATATAATTTGCGTGGGACTGAATATTAATGTGACTAATTTTTAGTCCGTTTTTAGTCTGTCACCTGTCACTTGATAATATATTGAATTAACAGAAGATTAGGAACAAAAATAAAAATTAAATAATTAAGAAGCTTTTCATGAAATTGTCTTTGTGATTTACATCAGTAAAAGAATTTCTTCCTTAAAAAAATTACGATATTTTATGGGAATTTCAGTAAATCAAATATAAAATAAATGAATTTCTACTTATTTCTTACGAAAAAAGTAAAACTTGAAATAAAATTTACGATAAATAAATTTAAAAGGAACAGTTAATATTGAAGAAAGGTATAAAGTAATCAACGAAAGCAGGAAAGAAAAATAAAAATAAAATAAAACCTGTATAAGGGAATGGGGGTATGGACCAGTTTCTTCAAGCGCCTGTGTGATATATGCACTGCGGGTGAACCGTGGGGGCAGATCGTTGATGTCAAGCACGTGGACCACGACGCGCGTCGAGTTCTCGTTGCGCCCGTCTGAAGCCACCAGGTTCAGCTCGTACTGCATACACGCACGCATTAGCTCATGCTCATGCAAAATACTTCTACTTGTGATGATTGCTTTACAAATATTACAATAAATATAAAAATGTCTATCCCTGGAATTACCGTACATTAATTACCATTTCATAAATTGTGTGGATAAAAAAAACTTAATTCTTATCTAGTGTGTGTCTGTAATAACATGTCTCCAGTAGATTTTATATTTCTTTTACAAATATTTTGATTGAGTATTTTGTACATCTAAAGTAAAGTTTGGGAAAATCCAATACTTAAAATAACATCCGACATAAACGAAAAATCGAAATATAACGAAATCCGACTAAATGTTGACGAAATCAATGTTGTTTCATCAGAACAACATGAACATAAAGAATGATCAAATTTTATACACATACGTTAATTCATATAACTTTCGCAAAATACATGTTTAGTATGTAAAGTGCTTATTATAGTGCATATACCTAATATATTGTATGTATCGTATATTATTAATAAGTTTAGGTTAGCCAGCAAAAATTAACAATTGGAAAATAAACCTTTGAACGCGAAAAAATCTTTTTTAGTTCATTCAACGTCAATTAGTTTGATAGTTACTCCACGAAAATGTAGAATATAGCGTAGCTGTATTTTTTAATTTAACAATGAATTAAAAAAAAAGACAGAGTAAATATTATGAAATAATGAACACGGTAAATGTATCTCAGTTTTTAATTAAGTACTCGACCTAATATAAACATTTTAATAGAAATATTTCAACTACTTAAAATTGTTTCAACTTTGATGACTAAACAAAATGCATTGAGTGTAAACGACAGATACTGTAGCGTCAACTGTTCAATGTTCCATTTTTTACAGTCCATAACACTACAGTGCTACTAACAAGTGTTTCGCCAAATATCGATAAAATGCGATAGTCATTTTCAACAAGAGAGAACATGGAGAGAGGCCAATCCTTTGTTCAATCTTTCATGTAAAATTACAAAAGAATATCTAACGCAAGTGGCATCTACTCTCTATTACTTTCGAGAAACAAGTTTGCAATATGTTTGTATTACTTTAGATTTGCGGTGTCAAAATAGACGATACAAGATTATCTTATATCTATTTTCTAATTACGTTTCGATATATATTTATTTTAGTTCTGTTACAAAATGTAAAAGTTTTAAATATTCCTTCTGTGAGAAGATTTTTTATCAATATAGTATTTATTAGTGCCTAAACTAAATGTATGAAGTATTTTTGTACTTACATGACAATATTTTTTACAATTAAAGCTATCGTTACAGATCAAAATAAAAAAGAACAAAGAGCTTTGATTATTTTTATTTCTCTAAAAATCATCACAAATGTATCCCTAATAAAACTATTGTAGCATATGATCGCAATATATCGTGAATATAAATAAGAACGTATCTTGAATTTTATGTATCGACTTGCTCATAAAATTAGATCATTTTACAAAGAAACGACTGTAAGAAGAAGCCCTAGAATTACTTTATGGTGAAGAATGCAATAAAACAACAAAAAAGACGACATAAACTAGCAATAAAGGAAACACTACGACGCTGAACAATACAATGAAAATACTCATGCCATGCAGAAAAGAAAACTTCAAACAACAAATACGCCACGCTCCGGTCTTTGTTGAACTGATTGTGATAATAAGCTTGGACAGTTCAATACAGACCAGATTGTGGCTTCGCTCTCTCGAATCGGACCTGTAGAACGCGCTTTGGCAGATTTCGGTCGTCTTCCTCTGTGATTTGTGTCCGGTATGTTGGCCTCTCAAATATTGGTGGGTTATCGTTCACGTCTTTAACGTGAATCACGACCGTTGTGTAGTTTTCTTTCAGGTTGTCCGACGCCGCCAACTTCAACTCGTACTGTTGTTGATTTAATATGAATTTAATAAATATCTAAATACATCGCACCTATTTAAGACCTAATAATGATATATGACTAAATATCTAATATTGATTTCTTATTATGTATTAATATTAATATAATCAAGTCTCCGAAACTGGCGCGTATGTATGAATAGAATAATGAATGTGGGCTATAATAAATAGCTAGGCAAGTATGTAGGAGTCAGGACATTTGGCACTCGATACTCTCTGCCTACTAGGTAAGGGACATGGCATGATGATATGTATGTATGTATGTATGTATGTATGTATGTATGTATGTATGTATGTGTGTGTGTGTATAATATATTATTTAAATTTAGATGAATATTTTTTATATCTATGAAAGAAAACATTTGTAATGCTTTACCTATCAAATACAATATATTAATGATTAATAAATTAAATATGATATGATATGTATAAAGATAAATACCTAGTAATTTTATTTTCACAGCATCATTAGAAGTAAAACTTCCACTATTTTTGTTATGAAATCAAGCAATCTACAAAACTAAAAATATTATTAGTAGCTAAAGTTTTACCCTAATGATACTGTAAAAAGCAATGCCGGAAGATTATTCATCTATTAACAAATTATAAGCAAAACAGGACCAATATTTCCTTTTAAAAATATAATTGTGATTAAAGGTAAGAAATTTTTGTCTGACTAAATATGCGAGATATGGGTGTAAAAGCTTAAGAAATTAAATACTTTATTGGTTTATTGAGAACATGATTAATGATATCATATTTTTTTATATTGCCCATATAATTCTTGCACCTACTTTTGTTGTCTCTTTTTTCTGTTGGTCCAAAGGTTGGCTGGTAGAGAATGCTATACGCATTAAG
>DVZN01000457.1:0-13145 GCA_018237365.1 Caria ino melicerta
AAAAATGGGGGCGCTAAAAAAATATTTATTCTCAAAGTGGGCAGTAGACAAAATAAGTTTGGGAACCACTGCTGTAGTGGAATGGGGCTGGTTGTATAAGGTCGTATAATTCCTTCGTACTAAAATGTATTCTATAGAAGACCGACAGACGAGCTACTCTGCGCCGATGTGCAAGGTTCTGAAGTTTTGCGTTAGTCAAGGCAGCGTTACCAATAAGTTTCTTAGCTCGTTATATAAAGGTCATAGTATAGCAATGGGGGGGGGTCATGACCCCTGTGACCCCCCTCCCTAGGACCGCATCTGCTTGGTCCGGGCTTTTTTGTAAAATAGACCATCTGCTTACCAGTTAGTACGTAAGAGATGAGCACAGGCTTTGTGTCACTAACACCGTGACCTCTAACTAGGGGGCAGAGTTTTGTAGTAGCCCGCCCGCCTCACCTATTCCTTCCGCCATGAGGTCAATGCTTGTCTTTCACGTGTTCCGGTTTTAAGAGTACTTTAATAAACTTACTTTTACACGAGGCATAATAACCCAGGTTTAGGTTCGCAACGTACGCACATTTGTTGTCTATAGAAAAATCCGTCGGCTTGTTTTTCTTCCAATATTATAAAAAAAAACAAATCCTAGCTTTTTCGATTAGTTAATTAGGGCCATGTCTTGCCATGGGTTCAGAAATATAATAATACTACTAATTTTATTTATTTTCTATAATTTTTTTGTTAATGGACTTTACACATTACATTTATGACGGTACAAAGTTCGCCAGGTCAGTGCTTAAAAAAAAATATCGTCACGCCCATATATATCTTCGAAAGGGTAGGCAGAGGTACATACTAGTATGTACCAACGATTAGCCGGGGATATTAGGTCCCATGATGTGACGGGTGACAAGTCCATCGCCAATCGGGCACAAATCCAATCCCAGGCAACGTTATGTTTTTTAGAATCACTGAAAAAACTCATACTTAGAACAAGTTGCTCGACTCGGGAATTGAACCCAGGATCTCTCGTGTCAAAGTCGGACACTGATACCACTCGACCACAGAGGCTATAGTCAATCTTTAATACATATATTTTAAACCGTATGTTTACCAAGAAACATTGTTTACCAGAACAGGTAATGAAATAAAAGAAATATGAACATATTTTTCCGCAGCTTATTTCTAGAGACCGTGGAACATGTGTTAACAGCAAAAGCTCAAATTGAGTTGTTTGACGAGTACAATACTAAAGAAATTTAAATAAAAAGTGTAACACGCACTTGGCAACACGTTTTACGCTTAGTAATTTTACTCAAGGTAAGTAGCCTCTTGTAATGCAATTGTTTTAGTATTTGTCACTGTGAATTGTTTTTTTTTTACCAAATAATTTAGTGACGTAGGTATATATTTAGCGTAGGTATCTAAATAGTCGCCTCTGAGGTCGAGTGGTGTCGGTGGACGACTTTGGCGCATGAGATCCCCGGTTCGATTCCCGAGTCCTGCAACTTCTTTTACGATTTTTTTCAGTTTTTCTGAAAAGCATAACGTTATCTGGGATTAGATTTGTGCCCGATCGGCGACTGACCACCCGTTACATCATGAAGTGATTTAATATCGCCGGTTAATCGTGGGGCATACTAATATGTACCTCTGGCTACCCTTTCAAGGATATATGGTCGCGGCAATATTTTTTTATAATGGCCTATAAAATACTCGCCAGCGTGTATTTTTATAGCCCATATCGGCCGCCATGCACGATATCTAGGAATATCATATTTCATACCATAGCAAAGATTAAGTAGGTCGTAACAAAATAAGAAGATCCAACAAAGAACTAAAATTACAGACAGAGCGCAGAGGATTGGCTCGTTGAAGTGGCGCTGGGCGGGGCACTTAGCTCGTAGAACCGATGGCCGATGGGGCGGAAAGGTTCTCGAGTGGCGACCACATACTGGCAAACGTACAGTGGGGTGGCCCTAGGGGCTTCTTCTTTTCAGCCTATAGAAGTCCACTGTCGGACATAGGCCTCCTCCATGACTTTCCATCGCGGATGGTCTGATGCCACTCGCATCCATCGGCGGCCATCTAGTAGGCTAGATACATCTAGTAGGCCTATGTCCAACAGTGGACTTCTATAGGCTGAAAAGAAGAAGAAGAAGAAAATGATTAGTCAGCCATTTTGTTACAGCGGCTATCTTGGATTCATAACACTACAGAACAAATATAATTATATTATCGTCAAAATGCGAAAAGGCATGCTCCGTTGGTTCGGACATGTAGAAAGAATGGATGATGCAAGTTTGACTAAATGCGATGACTGTAAGTACCCGGGGAGACCTAGGTTGACATTCCACGACCATGACCAAATCACCCGTATATTATCCGAGGGTGGGGTCAAGAGTCTCCGAAACCGGCGTGTATGTATGAAGAGACTAATGAATGTGGAGGAAGCTAGGCCAGTATGTAGAAGTCATGACACTTGGCACTCGATACTCTCTGCCTACCCCGTAAGGGAGTTGGCGTGAAGATATGTATGTATGTATGTGTGTCTATCGTCAGAATTATAGGTGCCTATCTTTTAGGACCAATGCATCAACAGGAAGGGGGGGGAGGAAATGTCAACTATTAGATTTGACGGAAGAAGTCAAGTTAAATAAAACTGTTTAATAAACATATTGTGACTCGACTCGTTTCCCCGACTCTAGGACCACAGAACAAAGCGTAGTACCCACTAGAGACAGTGAGCTTATGTTCGCCTCTTAGAAGCTGACAGGAAAACAGCTGATATATTCCACAAAGGAGCTAGAACACCACGGATTAGACCCAAACAAGTCTGGCAAGGTTTAATGAACTTCATAAAAATATGTCGAGTAATTCTTAACACAGAATTTTCCAGAATAATAATGACGAGTTTTGATCCGCACATAATTTTTATATAAATCATAAGTTCCGTTTGCAGACGAATCCATACTGTGTTATATCGCATATTTTAAGATGCCTTGATTTACATACAAAAAAGCGTTGCACAAATATAATAACCGATATTTTACATAAATATTACTGTAATATATTATAATTTAGTTATTTGCTGCAAATGAATGCAAAAATAAACTTTTATACATAAATAACAAATAAATTTATATTAAATTTATATTATATTATTATCTTACTACAAAACTATATAAATCAAATATGCTTTGGAATATGTAAAAAGCATTTTGCTGACTTCATGTGGAAGTTTAAACATTACGGTATTACAAAAAGGAAATTTAAAATGTTTTTTTCTGTCTTTCTATCCTTATATTTCGGGTAACTGCTACACTTATTTTGATGGGACTTTGACTAATAGATAGCAGGAGTAAGAGAAAGTAGTATTTAAATTAAAAAAGGATTAGGGTTTCGTGCAAAAAAATAGTGATGAAATTTCTTTAACGACTCACGCGAACGAAGTCACGGGTGACAACGATTATTGACATAAAATAAACGTTTAATTAACGGGACAATGAAAATCCCGTCAAAATCGGTCCAGTCATTCCAGAGATCACCTGGAGCAAATAGACAGACAGACAGACAACAATTAAAAAAAAAACTCGTGCATACATATGCACTTAGTATCGTGTATGTAGTAAAAAGAGGTTATTTTATCATTACAAACAGACACCCGCAATTTTTTTTTAATTTATGTGTATAGATAGAAGTAGATCTAAACGAACATCGTATTTTTTTAATTTTATGTAATTTTTACCTTTATAAGGATCTTAGTTTTTAATATTATTTAATAATTAAGTTTATTCTCCCTAGTTTTTATCTTGTATTTGCTTTTTTCTGAAAAAAAATAATTAAAAAAATCGTTCGAATTCGTTCGAAATTGTTTGTAATCCTTTTAAAGCACAGGATGTTTTCTTTCACCTTGAGAATATTCAAATACTTAATTTGAAAAAACAACCTCATACGTGCATGGCGGGGTTCGAACATTTAAAAGTAAGGCATGTTTGCATTACTTATTATATATATTTTGCATAATAAGTTCAGTTCGTCAATATCATGTATGCAGGATGTTAGGTTAGAGTCCAATAATTTTAGCTGGTTGTAGAGTAGGTACTAAGCAGCAACTTGCCCGATTAAGAATTCAGCCTTAGCTATTCCTGCCACCATAATATCACTAAACTATAGACTACTGTCCTATCTACTATCGGAAGAATCATGTTTGGAATTTATCTAATAACTAGCTGATTTTGAAGGTATTTTCGCTATTAGATAGCTGAAGCAACGAGGACTAACTTGGGCTACTTTTGATTAATAAAAAAATAGGGTTCCGCGCCTAATACATCCTTAAATTTGCTTTGCACAATTCACTGCTTATTCCAACGTTACTTTATGGAAGTGAGAGCTGAGTATGTCAGAAGAAGCATGAAAGTAGATTAAATGCGGTCGTAATGCGTGCACTCTTAAAGTTTGTGGAGTAACGCACGCGGGCCGAATACGTAATAGCGAAATCAGAGAAAGAGTGAGATTGAAAGGATGGATGATGCAATATTGACTAAACTTGTGAATGTGGATGTAGGTACCCGGGGAGACCTAGGTTGGCATTTCATGACCAACTCGCCTGTGTATTATCCGAGGGTGATGTCAAGAGTCTCCGAAACCGGCGTGTATATATGAAGAGAGTAATGTCTGTGGAGGAAGCTAGGCAAGTATATTGCAAAAATGAAACCTAACTAGATCTCGACCTCAAAACCCTCTGCATACAAAATTTCATGAAAATCGTTGAAGCCGTTTCCGATATCCCGATATATATACAAACAAGAATTACTTGTTCAAAAGTATTAAATTGCTAGATTAGGTTAGAGAAGAGTTTAATAACAAGTATAGACATTTTTTTGGTAAAATTTCCAGTTAGGAAGTGAAGCCTCAGTGGTCTAGTGGTTAGAGCTTTTGACTTTCATTCGAGTAATCTAGGTTTGAACCGCGTGTACCAATGAGTTTTTGTAACTTGAGTACATGTTTTGAGTGCTTTTACGTTGATGGAAAACATCGTGTATTCGAATTCAACTTATTCTAGGATTGGGATTGAGACTTAATATAGGATTTTCATTTGATAAAGAATTGCCTCTGTGGTCGAGCGTAGTCGGTGTCTGACTTAGACAAACGAGGTCTCGGGTTGGATTCCCGGGTTGGGCAATTTGTTCTATAAGTTTCTTAGTTTACCTAAAAAAATATTAATTTTCGTAGGTTTAGATTTAGAAACTGAGACTAGGGAAAATCTGGAAAAGCCATGTCTACTTTTTCCTCAATTCCACCAACATTCTAAAGACTTCGGTCTAAATATACCCAAGGATCACTGCAACCTGTAAAGATCTATTTTGATCACACCTCTTATTGTAAGCTTACATGTATTCCGCAAGGCTTTTACCTTCTAAGGACTTAATTATGAACTTGGGATTTATCAGTTTAAGGTTTTGGGGATCCACTATGTGTTTTCTGTCATATTTATTTCTTGCTTAATGACTACACACCAACACTATAACTTTAATTTTTCTATGTATAGTGTTAATGGAACCTCGTCATTCATCTCGTCTTACACACTCAAACACATCACATGTTTAAGTGTGTAAGACGAGATGAGAATACACAGAATAAAATTGCTTTTGTAAATAAGTTTCTGAACGTTCAATCCAAGAACGACGCGAAAACTCAATCAAGCAAGTTAGGAAGGGATGGGGAAGCTCGCCAAGTGTAGCAAGAATTGATGAAAAACCAGTGGAAATTCTCCTCAGTCAGCAAACTCGTGAAACACCGTGATTGGTTCAAAAAACTCTTAATCAAGTTTTTCAAAGAGTTCTTTTAAATATTAAATATTTGAAAGAATTGTGAATTATAAATAAATGTGGATTTGTGCCCGATCGGTCCCTAATATCATCAGCTAATCTTGGGTGCATACTAGTATGTGCCTCTGCCTATCCTTTCAAGGAAATATGGGCGTGAAGATATTTTTTTATTTTTTTATTTATAATGATTTATATACATTTTTATCGCTCTTGTGGTCGAATGGTGTCGATATCTGACTTTGACGCGAGAGGTTCTGGGTTCGAGTCCCGGGACGGGCAACTTATTCGAGAATTTTTTTCTGAATAATATAAAGTTGTCTGGAATTAGATTTATGGCCCATTGGCGACGGACTTGTCATCCGTAACATCATGAGAACTAATATCGTCTGTTAATCGCAGGTGAAACTAGTATATACCTCTGCCTACTCTTTCGAGGATATATGGGCGTGACAATACTTTTTCATTTTATTTTATATATATATAGATAAAAAGCGATGCGTAAAATCCTTCAGCTTGTTTGCCTTCCAATATTATAAAAAAAGTAAATCAATATTATATCAATAATATACTAATTATTTCCTACAGTACAGGCATAGCCAGGGACAACAGCAAGTAATCAATATGTTTTATTCAAAGGAATACTTACTAATCTCTTTTTCAACGTCAAAAAGTAATTTAAAATTAATTACACAATTTAAGACCAATTACTTAAAAGAATAGCCTAAATGTCAAAATGAAATAATTAATTTTAACGTTACAAGACGAGTAATATCCATGAAACAATATAATTAATTTTATGACAATTCCTAATCTTATTTGTACAATTAAATTATTATTTTTCCTTTGTAAAATAGATTGTTATTAGAAATAAGCCCTGACATTTAAATTTGTTTTCATAACAATTGATAACACATCCTATCAATATATTAATATGTGAAGCAAAAATTTTGGACCCCTTTTTACGAAAATTGCGTGAACGAAGGAGAATGAAAGTTGGTGCACTTATAGTTTATATGCAGGAGCAGTGAAGAAAGCTAAGATTTTTCAATAATAAGGCTTATAAAGTACATTAAATTAACAAACCCTCTTTTTGCTAATCGAAAATAGCCATCTATCTGTTTAAGTGTAAACTTCATAGCGATGTGATGTAGTTTACATTCCGATGCACAGATGGTCAAAAAATTTTAAACAACAAGAATTTTGGATATTAAAATAGTTATCTGCTCCAACGATTTTCATGAAAGAAAAGCTCGCTGAGGGTTTTGGAGACGATTAATTGATTTAGCTAGCATTCATATTAATGAAAGAAAAAGTAATTTTATCCGTATTTTTAAGTATTAAAAAACTGCTACATTTATCATTAGAATACGAAAGTAATAAATTTCGTTGACATATAAAAAATTGTTATATCTCAGCTGTTGGTAAGACGGGTGGCTACAAAACCGGAGGACGCCGGTTCGAATCTCAAATAAACTTTTTTTTCGAGTTTCTTCTTCTGTAGGAAAAACAGAAAACTTACAGAAATAAATACCGAGCAAACCCAGGTACCCAGGTACTCGGTCACCCAGGTGCTGATTAATATACAAGGTCCCTAATTATTTTTGTATGTATGTAACAAAATCACGGAAGGCATTTTTGTACTATGTTTACTAAAATATAGTGCAATCCTTGGTTATCATTTACTATTTACCTAAACTTTCGTCTAGGTAAATAGAATAGATAAGGCGGTAGTACCAATTCACCCAGTCAAAGTCACGGTGTTAGTGAAAGTAAGCCTATGGTCGCCTTTTACCAGCTGCCTGGCGGAAAGGCGGATGGTCTATCATGCAAAGGAGCCCGGACCAACACGAGGAAACTAACAACTAAACTACAATCGTAGTTCTGGGTGGGCTTTACGAGTAAGTAGCGCAGTTGTAGTGAACCTTGCTTTTCAATGCAGGCTATATGAGCGGTTGGAGATGGCTAATATAGGGGGAGTTACTCAGAATGCACTTTAAAACAATATGTTTTATTTTATAACTACAACAAAAGAATAAATAGAACTATCTGTTATCTCAAATACATATGTAATACGCGATATCAATTTTCTCATGAAATATCTCTATTATCGAAATATCTACATTAAATATTTATATCATCGAAATTCTTTAGATAATTCATACATGAAATATAATATTATCACGTTACTATCTAAACGTAACAGGTTGCTCAAAGATACTAATATATAGGACTACCCCGTGATGGCCCGGGCTCATTTGAAGAATAGATCATCTGCCTTTCGGCCAAGCAGCTCGTAAAAGGCGAGAATAGGCTTACTGTCGCTGACACCGTGACCTCTATCTAGTTTCGCAGCAGCTTGCCCGAATTGGTACCACCGCCTTACAAATTCCTGCCGCTATAACGTTAGGGCTTACCGTTGACGTGTGTTTGAAAGGCAAGGTAGTAGGTAAACTTACTTTGCACGAGGCCTAACGATCAGCATGTAGGTGTGGTGTCTATAGACGGAGTGAATTGTAAGACGTGATGTCTTCCGTCTGTTTTTATATTTTATACATTTCATTTTATTTATATTTTAATTTTTATATTTATTTATATTGTACTACTTTACCGATCCGCCCCGACTTCGCACGGGTACAAAACTCATAGTACTACACTACATATACTACAGAATATCTGTCACATACATCACATTAGAAACCTCTATAATCACGAGTGTTGGTATTTTTTTTTCCTTAGAAACAACCTCCACACCATTTAGAAAGAGCTATCCAATAACACCCCACACGGCTATGCTCTATCGATTTTTTTTCATCCCTCAGTTATATGTGTAGAAATGTATGCCCTTGATAAATTTATTTTTCCTTCACCTACCTTCTAATTTTCAACTATACAGTAGCTACCCATAGTCTCCGAGTAAAATCACTGTAACGTACGGATGGACAGACAGGACATGACTAAATTATAAGGGTTCCATTTCTTGCTATTTGGCTACGGAACCATAAAAAATATAATATTCTTAAAAACCTGAAAATGGTATAAAAAAGTGATCTATCTTTTATGATCGCACACAGGTACTAACACACATGCGCCATCTGTCAACAAAAGCGTCAAACTTCAACAGTTTACTAAACTTAACCGCTGAAAATCACTTTAAGAAACTCGACAGAGCAGTTCCGTCTCTCGGGATGTTTAAATCGAACTATCTAAAGTGAAATCCCGTTACTGGGTCATACTTGTTTGATCGAGGCTCTGTAGCTAAACTTATTCAATTTAGAGCAGGGTTTCTTAAACTATTTGTAGCCAGGGGCGACTCTCGGAATTCCAAATATAACAAACCGTTTAGTTTAGTAAGTTAGTGCAAAAAAGACAAAATATGTTCATATAGCAGGCAAAGTATATTTTCTAGGGTATGCATATAAAAAACGGAATTATTTTAAAACAAATTATCTAGGAGTGAGAAAGGTTCTATGTTTAACGTAGAAAATTGAGGAAGTTCTACGTTTGGCTGTATATGTTTTGTTCAGTATATTCCCTGAACCATGAAAATCAATTAATTGCGATGTAAAATATTATAAACTAGCGTCACACCCCGGCACCCCAGTATGTAGATATTTATATTTAGTATAGTAGTATATTTAGTATCAGCTTTGCACCCCGCACGGATACAAAGCTGATACTAAATACTAGATGGTAAGTGTAGTCTTTTACCTTCATTTTGTATTGATATTGGATTCCTTATAATGAAAAGAGCAAACATTTAACTTACAGAAGGGACTCTTTAAACTGCCAATGGCTCAAACTAATTTTTGAGGCAGGGTATTTAGCAGATGGTGCTGCTATTATTAATTGTCCAGCCATGAACAAACCAACATCTTTGGAACGGCTGGACTGATTTTGATGGACTTTCACTGGCAGATGGCTGATTTTACAGCGAGTAACATAGGCTAATTTTATTTTAGAAAAAGAATTAGGTCCCATGCAAAAAAATAAAACTCATAAAATGTTTTTAAAAACCCATGTGGAAGAAGTCATGGGCACAGCTTATCTTAAATAAAACTCACAAAGTAATAGACTTGATTATACAGTAATTTTGTTTACAATAACTATTTATAAATATGAGGCAGTGTGCTGGTCACATCTATCGCAAAACCAATGGCCTTTGGAGTAAACATGGTCTCGAATAGATACCATGACTTGGTAAACATAGTGATGTACGCTCTCTTGCCAGATGGACCGATGACTTGAAGAGGGCAGATGGTAGAGACTGGGTATTGTAAATGGGAGACCGGGTCTTATGGCGTACTTTGGGGGAGGCCTACCTCCAGCAGTGGACTGCAACAGGCTTATGATGATGTATGAATAAGTAAAAGGAAAAAGTCCTCACCTTTTTATTTTTATTATTTTATTTGTATTACCTCACAGTTAAAATTAAGTCTTACAATATAATAGTATTTTGTTTTTTAAAACATTGGAAGGCAAACAGACAGATTTTCTGTATTGTTCTAAATGATTATTATAATTTAAGGTGATGCTGTCAAAGTGGACGAGTCTCTATTCCAAGATCTCGATGATCTAGAACTAACTGATGATGAAGACGACGAAGATTATGTGCCTGGTCAAAGTGGTAGTGAGAGTGATTAGCATAGGGCCCATGTGTAAATGCTAGTGATATTACGTATATTGTAAGCAGCTCAACAACCTATGCCGAGATAAATAGTGAATACTAAATAGCGTGCAAGATAAATAGTGTACGAGATTAGTGTAGTCTTAGCTAAAGCAACTGATTAGCTATGCTTTAGTAAACAAATATATAACGCCTCTCAATCAGAAAAGATGGTATGCGTTTTTTTGATAATTATGGATTTCTGCAGAGTAACACCTGCTTCTATTATCTTTAATATAACATTGTTGCGACCAGTGCCTTTGCTTGGTGCTCAGGAGTTCTGGTTTACTGTAATTAAATGCGGACTGTATAACAAGGTTTTATTTTATATGCACGAATACAGAGAGCGAGCCAACAGTTAAATTCTTTCGAAAATTACCGAGTCATAATAGTGACGTCACGGTTAGTGATGTGAATAGCGCGCGATATAAGCCTGTAGGTAGTGTTGTGCGACACTCTTCAATTGTTGGCACTCCCCTAGAGCGCAGCGTCCTGACCAACATAATAGCTTGTTACTTTTGGTAAATGTCAACATAATATTTAATAGAACATAGAATGTATCTAAGGCTTATCTAAGCAGTTGCTTTGGCTAAGACTTGTCTTAGTATCCACTATTTATATAGGCCCTAGTGTATGTGGTGATGATCGCAAGTTAGAATTGTATGCATTTATCGTATATATGTCGCAGCCTGGCTGCAACATATATATGAAATTACGAAATTGCATAAACACTTGGCATGTCATGACATTAATATACATCTTTTAGCAACTCGCTCGGAAGGGATTCAATAATCTTATTCCGACCATTATAACTTCGGTGATCCTAGTCACCCGACTTCAATAAGGAGGAAGTTCTTAATAATTTATATTTTACATTCGGAACTATTCGTTTTTTTATAATTGTATTTATTTCACTCTGAACTGTAGGACAGCCGAAAGATATACACTAGAGTTAATATTTTGTATTAAACAAACTGATTAATTCTCAGATTCGATTCATGATAGGAGTGGATATGTTTGTGATAAACATTATATATATTTATGTTTCTGGATGTGGGTGTTTATGAAATTTATTTTGATATTTATATATATTTCTGTGTGTCTGTATGGCGGGCGTTTTTATTAATTGCACCCCCGGTGGGATCTTTGTTATTGGTCGACGTGGCGAGGCTATGCTTACCCCTCGGCCAACGAGACGGTCTTCGAACGGAAGATTAGTTTTTACAATGTGCTTTAAAAACCATGACATCTAGGTAAACTGCATCTCACCACCACTATGCTTGCATTTGATATTTGGTATTCTGATGGTAGTCATAAATGTTTTTGTTTTTTGAACTAATACAGTACAGTTTTCACTACACTCACCAATTTTTCTAAGTGTCGAAAAAACAATGTTCGATCTCGTCTCGCCAATTTGACCGTCTCACTTGCCGAGTGGTAGCATATTTGCCTTACCACGTCAACGAATTGCGAGGCTCGGGTTCAAATCCCAACGGGGGTGGGCGTTTGTGTGATGAACTTAGACATTTGAATTTCTAGGTCTAGGTGTTTATTAAATTTATTCTGGTATTTATATTTATATATGTTATTCTAGGTATATCATCGTTGACTGACACCCATAACAGAAGCAAATAATTTGCTTACTTTGGGGTTAGATCAATATGTGTGATTTGTCCAGGGATATTTATTTATTTATGATACTTATCGCCTCTGTGGCCGAATAGAGTTGGTGTCCAACTTTGATGCACGAGGTTCGTTTCACGGTTCGGACAACTTGTTCAATGGGCTTTTTCAGTATTCCTGAAAAACATAACTTTGCCTGAGATGGGATTTGTGCCCGATCGGCATTAGATTTGCCACCTGTCACATCATGGGACCTAATATCGTCGGCTAATCATAGGGGCACTCTAGTATGTACCTTCGTCTATCCTTTCATGGATATACGGGCGTTACGATATTTTTTTGCTACTTATTGTGACGTAAATGGAATCACAAGCGAGAAATAAAATAATGTAATGACATTCCTACAAAGACAAATGGAAGAATAGCGACACTAGCTCTAGACTGTATAATGTGTTGTGAAAATTCTAAGTGCTGTCGCCAGTCTGAGAATTTCACTTAAGAATTCTCATTTGAAAAGACATAGAGGTCAAGATCATAGGCGCCAACTTGGCTTCACTGCCACGGTTAATTACTTCTTTGTCGGCCTTGTTTCTTATAAATAATTGCCCTGACACAGTAGAGCCTTCAGTTTTAATACCAATTGATTATGCACGCCAAAGGATTCTATGAGGTATTTCAGTATCGTGAATGAATTGCATATAAAATATTGCCATGCGTAAACTTAAGCGTACATGTTTGATTAATATTATCATTCCTTATCTTTTCGTACTATTTTCAGAAATAAATATAAATAAATATCTTAACGCCCATATATCCTGGAAAGGTTAGGAAGTGGTGCATACTAGTATGCACCCAAGATTAGCCAATGATATTAGATTCCATGATGTGACAGGTGGCAAGGCTGTCGCTAGTCACGCACAAATCCAATCCCTAGCATGTGATGTTTTTGACGTTATATTTTTCATAAAAATTGAAAAAACTCAGAGTACAAGTTGCTCGACCCGGGAATCGAATCGGAGCTTCTCGTGTCAAAGTCACAGAGACTCGAA
>DVZN01000458.1:0-13140 GCA_018237365.1 Caria ino melicerta
CCAAGTGAAACGGGTCCTACATACTTGCCTAGCTTCCTCCACATTGATTACTCTCTTCATACATACACGCCGGTTACCGGGAGACCTAATATAACAAAGGGTAATACCTAAGTAGGTAGGTACAAGTCTAATATAGGTGCAAATTTAAATGTTAAGCTTTTTTAAATTAAAACTGTGTTAAAAATAGACACGTAAATATCTTCACGAACTTTTGGCATAACATAGGATGTTTCTTAAAACTCAATAAATAACTAAGTTAGTAGGTTAGGTGAGCTTAATGTCTACGCAATTTATGTTTCCATTGCCGTTATAGGACAGTCAAAGGAAATATGGCACAGCATTTCAAAGAGCTATCCCAACGCTTCTTAAAAAAAAAAAACTTTATACGATATCAAATGCATTAGACTGTGTCCGAGACAACCACCAGGTGATCACAACTGCAGCCTAAACCACTACTCGCCAACGCACATATTACACTATATCGTCAGTCTTGAAAATGATAAGTTATTTTGTACCTAAAATCTGGTGTAGCATCATTGAACTATTGTCCTCCCGAGCTCCCAGCCAGAACGTTGCTTCAAGCCGAGGTTCGGTCTCATAGGAGATAATATCCTTGTAGATACTCTTAAGTGTGGGCGTTATTAGCAAAAATGCATTCCTAGGGTGAGTAGCGTGAGTAAGCTGTTCGTCTTTCAGTCCGTCCAGTGTCGTTGAATAAGCCAGATCGAATTATGAAAGTCTAGTTAAAATGGAAAACAGATGACTGTCTTAACATCGTACGAATAATAAATGAAATGAGCGCACAAGAGAATGTGAATCGCGAAATTCTCTTGTTGCTATAGGTATGTATCTATTTCTTATCATCGGCGCTTGGTGGAATTCCATTGTAGATACTATTAATAAATATCACTTGTGCTTTTCAACAATTTATTAAATTTAGTTATTTTTCTCAATCCGTTCGCTATTTAGTATCATCAAGGCGATTACAACTTATATTACTTACCAATAGCAAAATTATTTGACGATTATGACTTTGCTGATCCCAACTAACAAATCACATATTGTGTTTGGCACGTATGACTTATGTGTGGAATACACACAATATGCGTGTGTGTCTGATTGTGTGAAATGCAGATTAGATTAAGGGGCAAGCACATCACATTTTGCCTAGTATTTAGGAGGTTCCTACTTTTTTACAACTGTAATGTTAGATTTGAAACACTAAAATTAGTGAAACACTAATAACATTAAGCTTAGTCTGTTTTCTTACGATATTGGAAGGCAAAAAATCCTGCACATATAATGAATAAATAGATACCCATAAATATTACCTCGTAAAGCCTCGTGCAAAAGTAAGTTTATCGTCAACCTTACTCTCTAAATCGGAACACGTCAATGGGAAGTAGTGAAGTTACGGCGGCAATAATAGGTAAGGCAGTATGCAGGCAGACACCTACTAAATATTGCAGACGCAATTGGATGCACAGTGTCTGGCCCGGATGCCTCTACTCATTATTCATACAACCCCAACCACGCTCCTGATGTCATAGAAATCACTGTACATAAATAAAGCCTTCACCATCTCCCAACTCTGGAATCCATACCGGAAGATACGGGACCGGACCACCTCCCGGATCTACTCACCCTTAGAAAAATCCCATCCCGTCTATTACCACCAGCGCCTTACACAGTAATAAAGTGGAATATCTTTGCAACGGAGACGGAGAGGAATACCCCCAGTTATTCAGTAAGGACCGCAGCCGAAGTAAACCAGCTCTCAGAAGACCTCACTAAAAAGATCCAAGAGGCTGTCAAAGCAGCCTCGACAGCTTAGCCCCATTCACATCTTCTTCTCTCTCCTTCCGTCCTATCTTCGAAAGAAGATTAGTAAGAAGAGGAAGCTCAGGAAAGTCTTGAAAATGACACGTTGCCCTATGCTTAAAAGCTGAACAGGATGATCGCCGAGATTAAAACCGGCTTTGAATATATTGCCACCGAGAGCTGGGAGACCCGGATTATGAAAGCATCAGACGACGGGGCCTTCCTTCACAAACTCTGCCACAAGCTCACCAGAATGATCCACGCTCTGACGGATACCCACAACCATAAAGAGAGGTCCGCCGTGGTGATGTTGGATATGGAGAAAGCTTTTGACCGGGTCTGGCATGCTGGTCACATCTTCAAGATGATTGAAAGGGATATCTCACCGCGAATCATAAACATCCTCGCCTCCTTCCTAAGCAATCCTACCTTTAGAGTGATTGTTGAGGGGGTGAAGTCGCAGGAGTACCTAATTACAGCAGGCGTACCTCAAGGAAGCTGTTTATCTCCAACACTTTACGCCATCTACACGGATGACATCCCCGTGGGTGAAGGTTGCAAATTAGCGCTGTATGCAAATGACGCTGCGTACCTAACCTCCTTACTATCAGCTACCCATGCCACCAGCAACCCTAAATATTTTAATCAATAGCAAAAAACCCTAGATCTTTTAATCAATTGGCTAAATAAATGGTGTCTGACGGTCAACGTGGGGAAAATCCAGGCGCTCATGACCAAAGGATTAATCAGAAGAGAAAAACCTGTACCGAATCTTAAGATGGACGGTAAAGAAATCCATTGGAAGAGAATCGCCTCTTACCTAGGTATCACCATTGACTCCCGACTTTGCATGAGAACCCATGTGAAACCAACCCTAAGGAGGACTAGAGTTGCTCTAGACATTCTCCGCCCCATCCTAACATCTAAACTCCCCCTCAAAATCAAAATGAGGGTCTACAAAACGTACGTCCGCTCCAGGCTGTCACGGCATATGTCAAATATGCCGTGCCAGCCTGGTACCACCTTATCGCCGAAGACCTCAAGCGCAACCTGTAACAAATCCAAAAGTCAGCGTTGCGCCGTATTGTAGATGCTCCTGGATTCGTAAGGAATGATATTATTTACCACGACCTGCAGATGGAGACTGAAGACGACTTTATAAGGAAGATATCCACCTCACTCTTCTCTCGTGTGGATTTTTTCCCCTACTCGTACAACACCAACATCGTACCGCATCACACGCGCCCTCCGGACGCGAAACCCTATCCAAGGGCCCTTATTACCCAAACCATCCTCCCACCCCCATAAAATCGCCCCCTCGGCTCCTGCAGGGCCTCCCCCTAAGGAGTTTCACCTGGTAAGGCCGATCGCCTGAGAAGGCGTGAAGAATGGGTACTGGGATTCCTCATAGCCCTTACCACCAATAGAGCGGACTCGCCCGCAAAATTCACCCAACGACGTGGTTGTCTCAACGACCAGAGATAGTATCCATGGTCAGGGGCAAACGACTCGACATTACCTGACATTATTTCGTGTCCACGCACACAGATACTAAATATGACGGCACATAAAATGTTATATCTTTCCTAAACAACGCGCTATACATTGTTGTTTTCCTATTTAGAAGATAAAGTAGTGGGTAAAGTTATGTAAAAGACTAAAAGCTCACCCACAATGTAAACAGCGAATCCTGGCATATATGGCGTCTAGATTTCGTCTGCTCCTTTTATTGACTATAATAAAAATAAAACAATATTTCAGGTATTATTAATTGAAGCTGAAATCATAAGTTGATAAAAATAATGAGCTCCAATGAGATGTTCGAAGAAGAGCAGTACGTGGATGTGAGAACATTACCACTAAAACCTCCACAGCCGGCGCTGCCTCCGGAGAAGCCTATGCGCCGGCCTTGGCATCCCGTCGTGTGGGACGATTCATATGCCGGAATTGTTGCACCAGCCAAATCTGATGAAAAGGTAACTTTTTAGCATGCGTTTCTTTTAATTACTCTAAGCTTTTTAGTTCGTTTTTTGTGTACATATTTAATAACCATAAATAGTAGTATAAAGACTGATCAATGATACCAAAGACGATCTTATTTAGATCGTAAAGAGAAATAAAGAGCGAAGATTTGTTTTTTTTTGTAATGAATAAACTCATAACTACTTGACTCATTTTAACAATGTTGTCACCATTGGATAACCAAGTGAGCAGTAAAACATTCTGTTTTATCATTGATCGGTTCAATAGAAACCAAACTATGGCCGGGCAAAGCCGGTGGGGGCTACTACTTAACTGATATTTTGAAAAAATCGGTTGGTACACTTACCCCTACCGAGCTGTGCCTACTGCCTACTACCTACCTCCTAAGGTGTCTTTGTAAAATGTTATCAGTCAATTATCTTGTTATCATGATCTAGATATAATAATTCTTTAACGGCCTGGATTGGTATAACCGGAAACCATAACACCAATTAAGTATTTAACTTTGAAGGGCAGAGTAGCCAATAACCTGACTGTCTGACTGATAAGAGTGACATCAGTTAATACGGCTTAACATACCAGCCACAAGTTGGCCTATTTCTTGCCATTAGGAAACCTGTCAGTTAGTTTACCTTCCAATAAAAAGCTCAGCTTTTATTCCTGTACTTTGACATAGAAACGTCTGACACGCATATTGTAGAGAAATATAATACTTATCAAACAAGCGCGATCTCACCACCTTATTCCAATTCGGAAAACTCAGTTAATCTGTTTTTTTATAACATAGAAAGGCAAACAAGCAGACGGATTTCCTGATGGTAGAAAATTCAAGCCGCCTATAGACACCAAAGGTGGTAATGGTGCGTTGCCAACCTGAACCCGTGATGCTAGGCCTCGTGCAAAAGTAAGTTCACCTTACCTTACAAATCGGAACACGTCAGCGGCAAGAACTGACATTATGGCGTCAGGAATAGCTAATGCGATGGTACCATTTCACCCGGGCTAGCCGCTGCGAAGCTCTACCACCTTGCTGTTGAGGGGCATGTAATGTTCAAATGCTCAATAATTTCGGAACATCCAACATTGTACCACGATATTCCTCTCCACTAACAGCCGGTTTCAGTACTCAATCCATGCTTCATTTTGCCTACGGCTGATAACGCGATCTCCACTTTTTGATATGGAGAAATGAGATAGAGCTATCGACAGTAGGCAAAATCAAGCATAGATTGAGTACCTACTGAAACTGACCGTAAGTATCCGGCGACAACCTAACTTACCTCAAGATTATCTACCAGTAGTATGTTATAAATGAAAAGGTTCCTCGTTAAATAGTATTCAACGAAAATATTTCATTTTCAGGAAGAACGTCCGCGGTCTAAAGAATATCCTCACAAGCAACGCATTAGAAATCTTAAGAGGCTAATAGCTGAAGGAAAGGTCAAGCCATCGTCAGAAACAGTTATATTTTTCTTATGTAATAAATTTGCCATCTCTAAAGAACGCCAATCAAAATTGCCCGTCAATTAATATTTTATAATTAATAATAATATTTGTATCTAATATTTATGTTTCGTTGTGATCTTTCAAATCTTACATTCTAATAAAGGGTTTGAAGACATTACCTTTTCTAATTTTAGTTTAAAAAGTTTGTCAAACAAACTCTAACTTGTTCGTAAAAGGTGATTAAGGACCTATCCGGGAGGTGGGCAACACAGAGTACGTAAATTATATTATTATATGGTGGGCAACAGCGGCTCCAAGAGAGATCCAACACATTTGTCAAACCTCAGATTTTACAAATAATTTGATCGTGTTTGTCAAGCAGTTTACTATGAAAACGTGAAGTTTACAAATGTGCTAGTCAATCATGCTTGATGGTTTGCGGAGCGCATAACAAACATACCGTCACCAACCCGCCTACTCAGCGTGGTGACTATGGTCAAACCCCTCTATACATTAGAGCAGGCCCACGTCTAGCAGTGGACTGCAACAGGCTAATGAATAAATAGGCCATTTAAACAAACGTTTGTAGCTTTAGATGGTGCGAACAGAAGACTGAAACGCGGCAGCTTTCCAAATGCTGCAGGCGCAGCACTGATCCTGCTGTTTATCTCGGCATCGAGGTCACTTTTAAATGTTATACAAAATATAAAATTATATACATTTATATTTGTGCATAGCCTTTTTCTAGTACAAATCGAACTACCTTATGGCTAAATATGCGACATCTATAGTTACATACTAGTATACACCCACGATTAGCCGACGATATTAGTTCCCATAGATGTAACAGGTGGCAAGTCCGTCGCCAATCGGGTACAAATCCAATCCCAGGTAACGTTGTTTTGCAGAAAAACTGAAAATACTCATAGAGAAAAAGTTGCCTGACTCAGGAATTCTCGCGTTAAAGTCGGTCACCGACACCACTCGACCAGAGGCGATTGACTACAATACTAAACATTGCAATCATAACTGACTTATAAAAGGTGACCAGGGGGCACTTCTGGTGTTGCCAATTAAAATGTTATGCAGTTATCTTTGGTTGATTCTATCCTAATTAGCGTTAAAACGGTTTCGTTCTTAACGAAGTATAGATTTTTATGGTGCGGCGAATTTTCTTCTTGTAGAACAACAGTTGTTCAGGGCTGCTATGAAGAACATACCAATTACTGCTCACCTGTCAAGAATTTTACTAGATAATAGAGGAGCTCGGCGATGGTTTGGTTTTCACCGCCTTATCTATCCCTGTCGCTATAACGTCAGTGTTCGTCACTAATGCGTTCAGGTTTAGGGGTGAAAACCTCTAGTAAAACGATTCATCTAGCCTTAATTCGAAAATACACTTTTTACACTATCTTTGGTGGTTGTAACGGGCAAATATTCTTACATTCAGGATCTATTGGAAATGTACCCGAAATGGCGATAGGCTTGCCACTTATCACATCATGGGCCCTAGTACCATGGCTAATCGTGTGTGTTCTAGTATATCTACTGGACTTACGAGTCGTGGAGATACTAGCACACCTCTGCTTACCTCTTCGGGGATAATAGGCGTGAAGGTATTTTTATGTTAATAATAAGGATAGTGGTTAACCATCATTATCATCACAGCCGTCCCCTGCTGAAAGTAGATTTCTCCTAATGCACGCCACTTTGAGTGGTTAGTGAAATGATCTTTTATAACATATTTCTGATCAACATTTTTAGGTAAATGAGCAGATTAAGTATCTGATGACAGGAATTATATGCGCTTTAAAAACCAAATATGTTATATGGGCATTGCCAATCGGCGGCTGCGATGTCAAGCCTCTTGCGTAAATAGGTTTACCGGCTACATCATCAGTACATCAGCGTCAGTTCAACATGTTTTAGAATACTAGGTGATAAGAATATCGTAAGGACTCGTCCAGATTCAAACAGTCCTTCCATTTCAGGCTGCCAATGTCGTATTTCGAGGGTAGCTGGTAAACTTACTTTTGTATTAGGCTTAACCTAATGCATTAACCTCAGTTTGGCAATGTGTCAATAGGCGGCGTGTATTTTTTTTAGGATCAAGGAATCCGTCTGCTTATCTTCTAATATTATAACAAAAACTTTCAACAAGATTTTACTAATAACAATCTTTTGCCTGTTATCACAACATACATACAGCATCGTAATGATATTTTAGTTGATACGTTGTATCTACGATATTTTAGTAAAATGGTCCAAATCTGATGAGAAGCTGATCTGATAAGAGATATTGGTGACTTGTCACTTTTATCACTTCTTTCATTTGATCGAAAGATAAGTAGTCGTACATTTTGTATTGGCGATATACAAAATATTAGTTTCATTATATAGCCAATTTCAAATTTACAACTTTATTACCCAAGTTCTGCTGTAAATCATCGTTGGCAGTTTCATACTTCATATTTAGGAAGAGGATTGGTTTTGTGTTGTTCGATAAATAATGATTATGCTAGGGATATCAACCATCTCAACAGTCTTGTAATAAATTAACTGATGTTTTTTATTTGTAACATATCGACATTAAAATAAATGTTAATTAAAAAGAAATACATAAGTATCTTTCGAAATACATAACTACGTGTACTTCAATTCCGGTCAAGGAATGGTATTTCGTAAAAGTAAAATGTGCAGGGTAAGAATACAAAGAAATATAAAATATCTATCCATCTTATTATTACTTATCGAAATGCAGTTTATTGCAGTACCCTTCATATTAACATATATCTCTTTTTCTATATTACACAGACGCTAATACGTATAAAAATTATGCAATTTATTCCGTGCAGTCGACGAGGTACCTCACACGACACGAAATCGACCCACCGCGTTCACCGAATCGGCGGTACCGCACGCGTCCACGTCGCAAACGAAAAATAAAATACTATCGAAAGACTCAAGTCAAAAGTCGGTACATATAATTTATATTCTTCATAAAAATTATCTACACACAAGACTTTTAATATAAAACAGAATCGAGTTTAAATATAACTTAGGTCAATTTATTCACGAGCGTCGCGACGCTCCACTTAATAAATTAATGAATTTAGAAATGAAACCGAACGTGCGCATAGTCCATCAGTCAGTGCGGGCGCGGCGCGCGCGCGGCCCCCGCCCGCTAGGTGGCGCCCGCCTCCGCGCCCGCAGCCGCGCCCGCACTCGCACTCGCGCCCGCACTCGCGCTCGTCCCCGCGCTCGTCCCCGCGCTCGCCCCCGCGCTACCGCTCGCGCCCGCCGTCTCGTCGTCCTCCTCCTCTTCGGGGTCAAACTTCAACATCAATTGTTTGAACTGAAACAAAACACACGTATAAGTTGACATTTGACCACTATCTCACTTGATGTTAAGTGACGATGAGGTCAAAAATGGATCATGCCTACCTAGATACAATCTGTTCACTGTGGTCTTAAAGCTAGCAAGATTATATTGTTCTGGGAATACATCAGCAGCCAGAGAAATCCAATCCTTGGCCGTTTGCATTAGAAAAGACGAACCGAATCGATTCGTGCGGATGGGTGAAATGTCTACTACAAAAGTGTGGAGTGACCGCCCACGTCTTGTTTCCAGGTGGTGGAATGAGGCTAGTTGAATTAGATCGTGTAAATTATTCGCACATTCGCCCAAAATATATTCTATAGAAGTCCAAAGCGGCCAGTTGGTATTTGGCTAATCCATGCCAAAGGTGGCAGCAGTACTCCATGCAAGACCGAACCTGTGCTTGATACAACTAAAGCAACTATTCTATAGTGAAGTTCCGCCTGACCTTGTAAGGATACCGAGCTTTTTTAGCTGCAGTATTTGCTTTAGACTCAATATATTATCCAAAGTTAAGGTTAGGTGACAATCTAACTCCGAGTTTACATAAAATTTGAATTGAGTGTTAGGCCATTATCATTAAATTACTTTCAAGACGTGAATTTCAAATTTTTCATTAGTTTATAATTATTTTTTTCAACACAAATTATTATTTTTGTGATTGGAATCCATAAGTACTAACTCAAGTTGAATTTACTGTTTTTGTATTGTTCAATTCAATTCTTGTTTAGTGGCTCTTCATTGTGTCAAGCACAATGTACACTGCCAATGTCAAGTCGTGTAGAAGACACGTTACAATTTTATTTTTATTTTAGAAAAGTCCAATTCTGTAAAATTATTTTAATTTTTAACCAAAGGTAAATTAATTGTTTTAAGTAATGAATGGGTTGTTAAGTAACTTTTAAGAAAGGAGATGTACGGAAAATGTTGCGGTGGATTACATGGGATCAGGGAGAGTCTAAAATCTTCAAAAATTGCGTTACGTAACACTTTAACGGTTCCTAACACAAAACTAAGGTGAGGTTGACTATGAAGCGCCCCGCAAACAAGCAAAAGGCTTGTCAAATTTTACGTGTATGTCAAAAAGTTTGATACCGTGTGTTTGACGCGTTTGTCAAGATTGCTTTTGAGCATTTGAGCAAATTGGGTCTTTGTGCCGTATTAATAAAGGATTTATTATTATTAAAAACGTGAGATTTGACAAACGTGCTTGTCAAACATGTTTAACCGTTATCTGGGCACATAACAAAAACACATTAAAATGTATAGCGGTACCTCGAGGTAGTCGTCGACGAGCCGCCGGCGGCCCTCGTCGTCGAGCTCGTCGTCGACGTCGTCCTCCTGCAGCTGCGCGATCGTCGCCTTGGGCTCGAACTGAGGCGCGTGCCGCCGGGATATCGCCTTCTCGTACACTTTCACGCTCTCCGATGGGGAATACTGATTTATTTTACTGAAATTAAATATTTTATATTTATATTTTTGCCCGACACCAAAAGAAGAGGTTATATAATTAGCTATATGAATTTTGATTACAAGATTAACAAAACAGATGTACAATGCGAATGTAGATGGCTGTAGGTATCCGGTACCTTGACATTCCATGAATAAATCGCTCGTGTATTATCCGAGGGTGGTATCAAGTCTTCGAAAACTACATGTATGTATGAAGAGAGTAATAAATGTGGAAGAAGCTAGGCAAGTATGTAGGAGTCGTGATACATGGCACTCGATACTCTCTGTCTACTTCGTAAGGGACCTGGCGTGAAGTTATGTATGCTGAAAAATGTAAGTGATACAAAAATTACACATCACCCATTTTTTTTTTTTGCTATAAAATGAACTCTTCTAAAGGTAAGTCCTAAATTTCATTAAAATCGGATATGCTTTCACCGTTCACGTTTTAACCACTGTTTAGGACGAGCAAGCGCCACAGACACAGTGTTTGTAACCAAACTCCTCCTGACCTTTATGAATATTGTATTATATATCCTGATTTTTATAAATATTGTGTGTATGTTTTAGTGACACGAATTTCATGATTTTTGACCCCTTCTTCCTATTTGTTATAGCTGGTCACATTTGCAGTAACCCCTATACCTAGTGTGACGCCACAATTTTATAATTAATCTCATTTTTGTTTTTTTTGATATGTTATGTAGGTGGATATATAGTTTAAATACAATCACTCTATACATTTAAAAACCACTTCAAAACCCGTCGCGTAGTTTTAAAGATTTAAGCATACATGGGGACAGACAGACGCGAAGCGACTTTATTTTATACTCTGTAGTGATATAAAATATGTCAAAAGAATATGATGTCACAAAATTTAGGGTCTCTCCCCATCCATTGTCACTTAATATTCACTTCGTCGACTCCCTCCCTCCCTCTAAACGTGTGACGTGATGTATGTGCGGTACACACGCGTCGGTGAAGCCGTAGAGCTGCTTGAGGTGCTGCTTGAGCACGAGCAGCAGCAGGCAGCCGCGCGCCTGGCGCATGGCGTCGCGCAGCGGCCGCGTGGTGCCCGGCAGGCGCGCCACCAGCGCCTCCGCCTCCTCCTCGTCCTCCTCCTCGTCCAGCCCCTCGCGCTCTTCCGCGCCCGACTTTATCAGGCCCTGCTCGACCATACCACGCTCATTAGTCACGCCGCCCGAATGGTAGAGACGAATTACGAAAAGAACGTTCGCATTCCTGGTTATGGGTGTTTATTAAACTTATCCTGGTATTTATAGAATATGTATTTTTTTGTATAATATCGTCGACTAACACTCATAACGCGAACGAATAATTTGCTTCCTTTAGGGGTTAGATCGATATGTGTGATTTGTCCAGGGATATGTATTTATTTAGTGGTTTATATCGACGATTCCCAATTTCTAAAATGGTCCCGGTTGATGCCCAGATGCTCCAGTTTACAGAGGATTAGATGGGGAATCTACGTTTGAATAAGGAAAAAATTTAAATTTACCTCATCTAATGATGATATATAGATAAATATTTCCGAATAAATTACACGAATTGATCTAGCCCCAAAGCAAGCAAATTAATTGCTTGTGATATGAGTGTTAGTCTAAATATCACATATAGAAATACATATATAAATATCAAAATATATTTTTAAAAACTGCAGTAACACAAAATAATAATTAATAAATAATGGTTTAAATAAAATACTAGATGCATTTAGTTATCACAAACGTCGAAATTTAAAAGTGTAAGTATAAGGACTAATCGTCTCTAGTCGAGTCGTGTCGGTGTTCGACTTTGACGCGACAGGTCCCAGGTTCGATTCCTGAGTCGGGCAACTTGTTATAAGAAAGAGTTTTTTCTGAAAAACATAAAGTTGCCCAGGATAGAATTTGTGCCCGATTGGCGACGGACTTGCCAACCGTCACATCATGGAACCTAATATCGTCAGCTAATTGTGGGTGCATTATAGTATGTACCTTTGCCTACCCTTTCATGAATATATGGGCGTGACGATAAGTAAAAGGGCCAAAAAATTCACCATAGCAACACCAGGCCTTAGTTTGTTAGAATTCTATAACCACTTTTAATGTTCTGAATTTGTATAAACATTTCACCTGCTTTAAGTTCGATAGGAAGTTACTACATTAACATAAAATACAAAGTGTAAGTGTTCCTTCAAGGAAGACAAGACTCACCTCACGAAAAAGCTGTAATAAATTTGATCCCGAGGTAGAAATAATAATATCAATATGGTGTATTATAAAAAGTGGTTCATCTTGAACTTGATATGGAAAGTAGCTTAAATTATCAGCCAGGTACAACATTTGATCTAATGGAGCATTCTGAAAATTAAAATTTATAATGATATTACACAGAAACATGCGTTATGTTGCATTTTTTACAGTTTATGATCACATGTACTGTCAAAAAATGACAAATATTATAAAATTTGGACTAATACTATATAGTTCAATGATATAATAAAAATAAATAAATATTTCGTCCCCAAGTAATGAAGATTCTGTGAAAATATATTTAAGGCTAGCACAATATGCATTAAATAAATTATTTCAATTAAGAAATTCACTGTTTTGATTCACTGATTTGTCATAATTCCTAAACGCCCTAATATTAAAAAAAAATGTTTTGTGTAATGTAACAAGGTTTATTTTCCGCCATTTGACTAAATAGAATACTAACTTACCGAAACATCATCAAATTGCTTCAATAGAGATAAAACTAACGCCCGCCTCTGCGGTCGCGTGTTTCGCAACAATGAGTATAAAAAACCATTTAGAGCGGTTGGAATGTCATCTTGCTCTTTTTTCCTGAAAACAAATAATTGAAAATAAACACAAATAGTTTATTTGCCATGAAATATGAGTGTATGGTGATGATGTAGTGCTGGAACAAGTGAATAAAATTGTATATCTTGGTAGTGCTTTTAGCAGGGATGGAAGATACACCGCGGATGTAGAGAGAAGAGTGAATGCTGGGAACAGGGTGAATGGGACGCTGGGTAAGCTACTTCAAAGCGA
>DVZN01000459.1:0-13128 GCA_018237365.1 Caria ino melicerta
CACCTATAGACACCAAAGGTGATAATGGTGCGTTGCCAACCTGAGGCAAAAGTAAGGTTACCTTACCCTCAAAACCCGGAATACGCGACCAGCAAGCATTGACTTTATGGCGAAATAAATAATTAAAGCGGTGGTACCATTCAATTCGGGGGAGCCGCTTCGAGACTCTACCACCTACTACCTAGTACTAGGTACTAGAGAGATCACGACGTTAGTGAAAGCTGCCTATGCTCACCTTTTACGAGCTGCCTGTCCGGAAGGCAGATGATCTATTCTGCAAAATAGCCCGGACTAACATGGGGGAACTTCTCTAATCCTCACCACTCAACCAAAACCTGCCACCGCTGTATATGAAGAAGTAGAATTAGAACCACATGACATGCAACCTTCGCACACCAGACGAAAGATGACCACAAGAGATACTACATACTCTTTATAGCATCAGCTGGTTTACAATGGTCTTGAACTATGCGGGTGTCATTGGGAACACCAGAATTTGGGGCCCTTTTAAAATGTTAAGGAATCGAATTATACAACAATTTTTAACTATTTCATTAATTATAATGCTGGTTTTTGGTTCCGAATACTGGTGGTTTCTCGGGATTTCTGTTAAGCAATATCTTTAACTTTTTTTGTAAAAAATGTACAACGTGGCGGAAAAAATGTTTTGAATAAATATACATACATACATACATCAGCCTATTGTAGTCCACTGCTGGACGTAGTCCTCCCGCAAAGTATGCCATAACGCACGATCTCCCGCTTTCATCATCCAGTCTACCAGCTGCCCTTTTTAAGTCGTTGGACCATCTGATCGGAGGGCGTCCAACACTACGTTTACCAAGTCGTGGCCACCATTCGAGAATCCCTTTACTCCACCGACCATCGGTTCTGCGACAGATATGACCAGACCACTGTCACTTCAGTTTGCTACATTTCTGAGCTATGTCAGTAATTTTGGTCTTCTGTCTAATAATCTTGTTACGTACTCTGTCTCTAAGTTAGATAACAAGCAAAGACCTTTCAGTAGCTCAGTAGCTCTCTGAGTGACATGCAGTCGGTGGGCCAGTTTAACCGTCATGTTTCATGTCTCGGCACGGTAGGTCATTGAATAAATATGTAAGCAATTATTGTCAGTCCTTCGGGGCCATTTGAGAATGGGGCCCCTTGGTACTGGCCTTGCGTGCCCTTATGGTAAAGACGGTACTGTTCATAGCACCAATGAAAAACCAAGACAGGAAGGTATCATCACCATAATTCAATCGTTCATACTATAGTCGCTTATGATTCCGAAATAAGACCGTCTCGCTGGCCGAGTGGTAGCGTAATTGCTTTACCACGTCGACGAATAACGAGGCTCGGGTTCGATTCCCGACGGAGCTGGCGTTTATGTGATGAACATAGACGATCGCATTTCTGGGTCTGGGCATTTATTAAATTTAATCTGGTATTTATACATGTATTTCTATGTATAATATCGTTGACTAACACAAGCAAATAATTTGCTTACTTTGGGGTAAGATCAATATGTGTGAATTGTCCAGAGATATTTATTTATTTATAATTGTTTGCAGAAGATGGCATCAAGAACTAACTTAACCATTTCTTTAAATGAAGACGTCGATTATACACATTACATGGTATTGCCTTTAAAAATAGTTGCCTGTTACGATTGGTTTGCGAAGCCAAAAAATCCTTTCCAGGTTTTATTCAATAACGTATATTTAATCACGGTCTTACTAATTCTTATTCTACAAGTCGCAGCTTTGGTCTCGCACTTAAACGGAATATGGACGGATTTAATGACGCATTTAGAATTAGTTGCTGATGGACTGCCTTTCATAACCTCTCTTTTGATAGTAATATACTTCGCCATAAAGAAAAAATACTCTTATAAGCTGTTTGAATTTATGCGAAGAAATTTCAAGTATCGTTCGTCTCGAGGTGTAACTAATATGACCATGGAGAACAGTTATAAGATGGCGAAGAACTTTGCTTATATGTACACTGGTAGCGCGTTTTTCAGCGTGTCTATGTACACTGTGGTTCCTGTTGTTACTCATTGTAAGTACCTTCTTAATGTATTATTAACTGTGGCTTCGCCTCTATGGTCGAGTGGTCCGACTTTGATGCGAGAGGCCCCGGGCTCGATTCCCGGGTTAGGCAACTGGTTGTGTTTTTTAGTTTTTCTGAAAAACATAACGTTGCTTGACCAATTGGTCGCGAACTTGCCACCTGTCACATCATCGGACCTAATATTGTCGGCTAATCGTGTTTGGATACTAGTATGGACCTCTGCCTACCGTTTTCAGGGTACATATGGGCATGACGATATATTTTTTTTATTAGCTGTAGCCCGCGATTTCATTTGAGTAGTCATTCAAAAATTTTTGATGACCCTTTTTTTGTACAGAGTAATAATATAAGTCATCACACAGTAACCGGCACAACTGCCTTAATTTTTTTTACTTATTGCACTGCGTGATGCTTTGATTGCGTGATAGTAAAAACTAAGAAATTAGATACATTAATAAAATTAAAAATTAGAAAATAGATAAAACTATCCATATATGCTAATTATGCCAACCCGAGGCTTGAGTGTTAAAACGTGGAACTTAAATAAGTTTACCGAATACTCTATCCTTCAAACCGGAATATGTCAATTTTATGCTTATAGCAACTTGGTACATACATAGATACATACACACATACATGTCTTCACGCCAAGTCCCTTAAGGGATAGGCAGAGAGTATCGAGTTGTTAATGTTACGACTCCTACATACTTGTCTAGCTTCCTCCTCATTCATTACTCTTTTCATACATACACGCTAGTTTCGGAGACTTGGTAACATCTAATAAATCCATTTTATCTGAGGTACTAGATATACCTTTTCTTTTTATAACATTGGAAGGCAAACAAGTATACAAATTTCCTGATGGTAAGAAATTCACACCGTCAATAGACACCAAAGGTGGTAATGGTGCGCTGCCAACGTGATGTCGGGGTGTTAGACCTCGTATAAAAGTAAGTTTACCGGGTACCTTAACCTCCAACACCGGAACACGTCAACGGTAAGCACTGACGCTATGGCGGTAGGAATAGGTAAGGCGGTGGTACCATTCTAGCCGGGCGAGCCGTTTCAAAGCTCTACCACCTAGTAAAATAACTATCAATTAATCAATCAACTTTATTTACACATAATAGGAGTTATACAGTTGACATCACTTTCTAGGTTCCTAGTTATTCTGAGGTGTCAATATTGCAGGGTTGACCAAGGAACCCCTGCAGCACTGGAGCTATGTGGACGCCGGTACCGTGACAGCCTTCGTATGGGTGTTCACGCGACAGTGTCTGAGTCAGGCGTTCGTGGCTTTGGCAATGGGGCAGCTAAGTGAGAAACTACCTAGTCAAAACCTTTTTTTATTATACCTATTAGCTGAAACCTGCGACTTCGTTTGCGTGGAACTTTATTTTATTTACTTATTTATTTGAAAATAAACAAAAAAATTAAAACAACAGCATTTACAAAAATAAGATAATTTACAAGTTAATACAGTCAATTACGGATTGTTACTTCTATATATATATGTTTGTATGTTATCGATGAACTATTGGATCGATTATTGTAAAAAATTGGTATATATATATATATTTATTTTTCCACGGAGGAGGTTTTTTGTTCGGAGGTCGTTGGAAGGAAGGAGGTTGCAAAAAGTATAAAAAAAATACAAAAGTTTTCTTATTTATTACAAAAATAAATAGAAAGTAGGTAAATTAGATTTCAAAATATATGAGTTTTTTTTTTGCATGGAACACTAATTCTTTTCGAAACTAAAATTAGCCTTAGTCACTCCCTGTATCGTCAACTATCTAACAGAGAAAGTCCCGTTAAAATTAATCCAGCCGTTCCAAAGATTAGCCGGAACAAACAGACATATAAAAATTTTAAAAAGTACATAATATAATAGTACTAACTAATACGATAGGTATTACCGAAGACGATCTAATCTAGATGTAATTTAGGTCGCCTTTGGTATTACTTTGATATTCCAAACCTTTTAATTTAATTTATTTATAAGGATTAATTTCCTACCAAATTCATAAATACGTGTATGAACACACAGGTGTATTTTTTGCGAGCAATTCCATTCTTCTGTGCGGGCAATTGGATCTGATTTGTTGTTCTCTTCGCAACGCTCGCTACACGGGACTGCTGCGGAACGGGGTGCCACATGCCGAATTGCTCTCCCAGTTCCACGGCATTCAAGACGATGAATTACATAACTATCTGTACAATGTGGCTGAACCGCGGGACCTAAGTGAAACGGTATGTTTATTTTAAAACTACCAGCCTTTTCCATCGACACTAAGTGTGCAATGGAATGGGCTACCTTTGTTGGGCGTTTCTATGTGTTCTTGTATTTGTAGTTTATGCTATGACAGACATTTCCATTGACGCTAAGCGTGCAATGAAATGAGTTGTCTTTGATTTGTGTTTCTATGCGTTCTTGTATTTGTAGTTTAGCTATTTAGAACAGACTTTTCCATCAACACTAAGTTTGCAAAGGAATAGGCTACCTTTGTTGGGTTTTTATGCGTTCTTGTATTTGTAGTTTATTCGACGTGGAACAGACTTTTCCGTAATTTTAAGCGTACAGTGGAATAGCTTTTTGTTAGATGTGTTTTGCGGACTCGTATTTGTAATGAGGATCTCGTTATGTTATATGCTCGTTGCAATCCAATAAAGGGTTATTATGCGCGCAAAAGCATTATTCTCCTTCCTTTATTCGTCGGTAATTTCTATAAACTTGAGAATTACAAACATAATAAAACAGTGTGTGTGAATACTTACGCACGCACGTCAGAATTTATACCTACTTAGTTCTTTAGAGAAACAGTAAATGGAATGTCATTGGTTAATAGTAAATTGGTAATGTCGAGCATTTAGAATACATATATGAAAATTAAAGTAACTCATCTAAACTTGACACAATTACCAACAAAAATCATAGTTTTTAGTGATCTAAATCGATACACGACCAAACATTTTTTATAGAGTTAGACAGCGAACAAACACACATCTCTCCTAATGCCGGTAGTAATAGGTATGTCGGTAAATTCTTACCCATTTAACTTAGTTTTGCCTACCAGGGAGGTAGACACAGATGACAGATTCTAGATATGAGACCCGAATCACAAAAACTTTGTGCCATATTTTTCGATAATGTATTAGCTATAGCAGTTTTCTGGCTTAGCCTTCACAGCTTTATTTGAACTTTTGGGTAGAACAAAATGCTCTGCCGAGATGGCAAGTTTTTTATAGAACAATTATCATACTTACAATATTAAACTTAATCTTCCTTTTGGGCCTACGACCTCTGCACCAAGGGTGTCTCCTGAGAGAACAGACCTCGGCTTTAAAATTGAAGTTGTCATAAAAATCGTGGCAAATGTATTGAGTTGGTTCCAGTCTGCCGCGGTTATAGAAGAGGCAGGCCGGAATAGGGAATTGTGCAGTGTAATGGAATCATCAGGAATAACCAGTGGCGTAGCTAGCTCAACAAAGGCCTCGGTAAATGGAGAAGGTATCGAGCCATCGCCCTTTTTTTAAAAGTATTATTAGTCTCCCTTTTAAAGCTTAGGTTAGAGGGCCCCCTGAGCGCCGGGGCCCTGGTGCGCTGCACCACCCGGCACTACGATAGCTACGCCACCGGGAATAACAGAAACCGTCAATTTGTGGCGAAGTTTGATTTTATCATTATTGATTACATTTGTGAATTAAATATTCACACTTTAATTTTCCAGGCACAACATTCTGGTTTTACTTCGAATTTTGGTAAATATGTTATTTAAAATATATTTCTATCTGCATTTTCATCGTAGAAAAAACTCGAAATAAAATACAAATTTAAATTCACAGACATCTACGATTATCGGCACGACGAAGCGACTTACGATGCCCTGATCGAGTGCGACCGTGCCTACCAGATGATCCTGGATTACAAGAATCGTTTTGAGAAATTTGTCTCGCCGCTACTGGTATTGCGTGTCGTACAAGTTACGCTGTATTTGTGTACTTTGCTGTATGTTGCTACATCTGTAAGTATTTACTGATGATCATTTATTTATTCCTGAATGTTATGACTGCCACATTTGTATCATAAAAGATGTTGCAAATGTCTATATTTTAATGTTGGCCGCAGTGGCATAGTTAGGTGGAGAAGGGCCCCGCTGCATAAAGTATCATGTCCTTACATTCTCTTCACGTAGCTAGAACTTATATTAGGCTTTAAAATAGATAGCATTAAGAATAGTATATAGTGAATTTAACTTATCATTAGTAAGCTTACCTTTCGTTTCAAAGCTTAGGCTAGAGAATAGTAGGCCCCTCGAGCTCCGGGGGTCTGGTACACAGCACCACCCAGCACTGATTGCACGTCCGCAGTGGACGGAGTGAATACCATCTGCGAGCGTTACTGCAAACTTTATGGAGCGCTCGCATTTATCTGACACGTCACGTATGTTTTTTAGAAGTTCGACATGGTGACTGTGGAGTACTTGGCTGCGGTAGCCGTCGATATTTTCATATATTGCTACTTCGGGAACCAAATCACATTGCAGGTAATGCCATATATTGTAATGTCAATGTAGTGATGTACCTACCTATATGCTAATTACTATTTTTGACCAACATGCTTGACACAACCTTCGGATATAACCTATAACAATTTAAGGGCTTGATTTCTTTATTGTTGAATCACTGTTGGAAAGTTAGAAGATGAAAAGACTAGATAAAGTTTGCTGCGATGCCTCTAATCACTTGAGTTAGTCCGACTGCTTTGAATCTGAAAATATTATTACCATTGGAGATTTTGCTATCATGTTTACTTACAGACTGCGAAAATTCTACGAGACAAAAGAGTGTTTTGTCGTGTATGCTGTATAAATTAGGTACACAATTCTTAAAATAGGTACAAATCATTACGCAGTAGTGGTTTTAGCATTACTAGCGTCCTGGGCGAGATTTTCACGGTGCCCCCTTATTGCTATTAAAAACGGTACAAAAAATTATCAAAATGAATTGTAATATGACGGAGAACACCAAAAATTATAACATTGTCTTGCCAATTTGAGTCTGGGATAGAGTCTCTTACGAAATACTCGCCTTACCCTAACTAACTAACTAATTATTATTAGAATAAACTCACGTTTTATCTACCTATGCCAGTGAACAAGCACTCTCCTGATGGCAAGAGGCAATGGTGTCTACCATAGATGATACAAGTGCGTCGCTATATCATGGCCGGGGTATCACGCCTACGCAACTCAGTCGGCTATCTCATACTACTCCTATTCGTATATTTTAGTCGAATCGTGTGTCCGACGCAGCGTACCAGAGTGCCTGGCCGGCGATGGGTGTGCGCCCTCGCCGCATGGTGCTTAACATCATGTTGTCCAGTCTACCGCAATTCACCGTCCGAGCAGGATACTTCCTGCCTATGAACCTACCTACTTACGTCTTGGTACGCATATTATTGTAACTTTTTACTAATTATAATTAGTTTAGTTTTTTTGCGCTCTTTTGAAGAATAGGCCAAATGCCAGGCAGTAAGAAGCGAGCATATGTTTATTGTCATAAATACCGTGATGTTTAACAGGGCAGTTTGGGAGCGGCTCGCCCGGTTACCACCTTTTTACCTATTCCTGTCGCCATAACGTTAGCGTTTGCCATTGACGTGCTACGGTTGGGGAAATACGTAATGTACGTTGGGAAGTACGTAAGCGCAGTGAATGTTTATTTATTCTTTATTGTACAATTTAAAAAAGTAAAGTAAAAAAAAATAGTACAAATTAAACAAAGTAGTTTGCTGTGTCCAGGAGGCGCTTCTACCACCCGAACGGGGCGCTCAATCGCCTATTAAGATACCATGTAATATAATGTACGTCAGACTGCACTGACTCGTTCTTCTTCATTCTAGCCGATCCCAATATCACCTCATATACAATTGAGATAATTCTATATGAGGTGATATTGGGATCGGCTACCTAATTTAGGGGATTTGAAAACATCGCCAGTTTTTACTCGGAGTGACTACCATCTGACCTCTGCAACCCAGAAGGTCAAGCCACCAGAAACCAGGCCCAACGCTAGATTAGGTCAAATACACAAATCCGGGTTTCCTGACGATGTTATCCTTCCCCGTAAGAGCACTCAGAAAATGTACTTATTCAGTTAGAAAAACTCATTGGTGCATGGCGAGGTTCGAACCTGGACTACACTAGGCCACCGAGAAGTCATAACGGCAATGCCTCATTATGACTTCATAATTTCAACTCCTAGCGTAGCTATTGGTTAAATAGTTTATAGTGACAGCATATGACAGTTATAACGATACTATTTATTCTACCTTTTTTTTTCTTTTTTCGAAATGACATTAGTTGCCAGCCAGAGCGGCTTCGTAACGTCACCGGGCGTTTGTGGGCGAGCAGAGTACTCAACCCGAGACTGTATTATTTAAGGGTGAGACTCCTATAACGCCCACACTAAGGGTTGTCTCCTGCGAGATCGGACCTCGGCTTAGTGCTGTTTTCTGACTACTAGTGGACGGGGTATCTGCACGCGTAAAAGGGGCCCTTGTCACCGGGACCGGCGGCGACGGTGAAGAGTGTTTTGAACTACCCTTTTATATTACTGGGGTGGCCTGGCTTTCTATATAAGTTCATTCTTGTTTCAGATTATCAAGACTTCATTTTCATATTACACTTTATTGGTGAATTTGAATGAGGAATGAAAAAATACAGCAATAGCATGACAAGTTAAGTGCAAGCACGGTCAATTTAATGATCATAATTCATCAGACATCTTGAAACAATATTTTTATGAGTGCTAATTATTTATAGTTAAAAACATTCTTATTTGTCGTAATAATGACAAAGAGGCTGACCCTAATAATTTGTAGCACTAAATACTAGTAGGTATCTAAAATGTTCAAACGTTGTTTACCTCTGCATGGTAGAATATAAAATCTCTTAAATTATATATTTTGTTCTTTTTTACTCCAACTTCAACTTTATTTATTTTAAATATCAATAAAAAAATATCGTTATGCCCATACGTTCTCGAAAGGGTAGGTAGAGGTACATACTAGTATGCACCCACGATTAGCCGACATTGTGTGACGTGTGGCAAGTCCGTCGCCAATCGGGCACAAATCCCAGGATAGCGTTATGTTTTCAAATAAACTGAAAAAACTCATACTTAGAACAAGTTGCCCGACCCGGGACCTCTCGCGTCAAAGTCGGACACCAACACCACTCGACCACAAAGGCGATCAATAATAAAATATTTTATAATCCTTCTTATTTTCAACTGATTTCTGAATCTGATAAGAAGTTGTATTTTTTTGGCTTCAGAATTCTATTATGTGTAAAATGCATTTGTTTTTTTGGGATATCACACACCTAGATATTAAAAGGACGCTGCTGTCCTGTAGACAGCCTTCTGCCTGCCTTCCTGACCGAAACACGAGTGTCAACCACTTACATGACACAAACACCGAATAGGTTAACCGTCGGATCAGACCCGGACAAGACTTGGCCTGGGCAAGATGGGACCCTGTCTTGTCAATAAAAATAACATAAATAAGCACAAACGAATAAGTCATTTTAATCGGTTTGGGTGTTTAAGAGTAATCTTCGCTTTGGGAAAAAGTCAGAAAAATGCCAAGTTTTCTAAATCATTTTAAGTTGTCGTTTGGAGAACTTGGTTGGTTCAAGAAATTGGCAATTTGGGAGCGGTTGTTATTCTGAGCTGAATTGATTCTCATTACAATTGTTTAGTTGCCGCGTGGGGAAATTTAGACCGTGGTCATTTTCTGTGCGTGATTAAGTCTAGTAAGAAATTTTAGTTTTTTATTGTATAATAGCAAAAAAACCCAAGACATTCATATAATTACAGGAAATATAAAAACAACGTCAATATTTTGAACGAAATTTTATTTACGAAATTAATATACAATTCTCTTGTTCATACATCAAATAATCATTTGATTCAAAATGGCGCTGGGCCAGTATCACTGTAAACTGTATTCAAGAGAGAACCTCCGGCGCTCAACAACCAACATACGGTCACCGATCGGTGGACGCTTCCAATAGAACGAAAATACAGACACAGAATCTACTGTAAACTTATCATACATTTTAAATTATCAATTCTTACATTCTATAAAAATATTTAAATTTGCACAGCAAACAGTTTTGCTTTAGCTCTAGGAGCAACTATGTAAGGTAGGCTTTATGCGGGACAAAAGCTGTAATACCGTGGACACTCTGCATACAACTGGCGGCTCACGAATGATATACTTCTTCATAAATACATTCTCTAATTTATCCAAATCCACGTTACCTATAAAATGCAGTTCCAAGCAATGCTGTGATGGCGCGATACTTGTGTGGTAATGGAGCGTTACTCGCGCGCTAATAGCGCGATTGTCAAACATGTTTGGAGGTGTCGTATATTACCATTAAAATGTAACAATAGGTGGGCCGGCTAGCTTGAAAACTCACTTGAATTTGGCGTAAAAGAAGTTGAATGCAATTTTATAAGTACACAGTAAGCATTGTGCAAAAAGCTGCTCTATTAAAATAATAATAATAAGCAATCAGACATCAGTCCACCGCAAATTGTACGCACAGTGCAGCTCCGATTTCGTGGCAACTTACAGATACAGAGAGTAATGATGTCATATTTTTATTTTTTAAATTAATGCCAGTTGTTTAAAATATTTAGATAATGATAATAATAGGTAAACCCTGAATTTAGTTTATATTAAACTAAAAATTTATCGGACTTATCCTGACCAACTTCAAGGGCCCATACAGTGACGTATTAGACTAGTATTATTTCAATGATACAAATTATCGAAAATACGACCTTAACGCGTACAAAATTTACGTTAACAGATACAAAAATAACACTGCTCTAAAGTTTATGTAAGGTCTTAGTACATGAAACAAAAACCAAAATCTTTAGTCAAGATTTCAGAACAACAATCAAACCTCAAGAAAACATAGTTTCCACCTTTTGCAACACAAAAAAAAATATTAAGTTTTGATCGTAGTCATGGAATATACAGTATGTTACCAAAAACAAATACTGCACATATCTTTTTAACTAATTTTTAAGTCGCTGATCAACAAACATTTTCTGTACAAAGAAAACTTAGTGCTTTTTTTAAATGAAAAATTACGAAATCAGAGCAACTATTAGTATATAAGTAAACACTCTGTATCTGTAAAAGTTTCACATTCTAAGCATACTGAACTGAATAACCAGTATCATGTGATAAAGTATTGTTTAAAATAAATCGAGCATTTGTAGCCAACAGCAATTATTACAAGTTAAAAATTGAGATGGAATTCTCACATTTACTGAACAATGAGTCTCCATCAATGTTGGCCTATCGAATTAATCCTCAATCTAAACAGGCATCAACAATCACAAATGTATATGCAGCCCTTTGGATCTCGGTTAATGTTAATAAGAGCTCTAAATGTTCCTATCTTTGATAGAGACTCAAGGATTCGAATTCTGTACACAGTAAGATAACTAAATCTGGCGTATACTTTCCAATGGCATTATATCTGTGTGCAATCACAAAATATGCCTCTTTTCGTCGTCATGTCATATATGTCGATATGTGCGATAGTATAGATAGAATAGACAGTCAAGTGGTTGAAACAGTCGTTTAATTGCACAGCAAGGCGTTCAATGAAAGAGCTAGCAGTGCAATTATACGCATGTTTCAACTATTTGTCTGCAACATATACATAAGTGTAACAGAGGTCATTAACATTTCTAATTATTACTCAGGATACTCACGATATAATTTGATTTTATTTCTTTATTTTTTTTAATAGCAAAAGGAGGAAAACGAGTAGGTAGGTCACCTGATGGTAAGTGATCACTACTGCCCACAAACAATTGTTATCAACTTTTTAAAAATCCGTCCCTATGGGTAAGAAGTGGGCCTTCGGGACTCTCACAAACCAGACAAAACGCAGCAGCAAGCTGCTGCTTTAGGCTGGTCTTATGTGAGAGAGTGGTACGTTCCCCGGGCGTGTCGGCTCATATGGCTACATACAATATTTTTTTTAACCATGTAAAGGTCGACATTTGACTACTATCTCACCTGATGTTAAGTAACGATGCGGTCGAAGATGGATCATGCCCACCTAGATACAGCCTATTCACTCTGGCCTTAAAGATAGCTAGATTATATTGTTCTGGGAATACACTAGCAGGCAATGAATTCTGGCCGTTCGCTTTAGAAAAGACGAACCGAATCGTTTCGTGCTGATGGGTGGAATATGTAGCGAATAGGTGTAAGTATGTAGAATGTGTACATAGCTTGGCACTACCGCTTTTCTAATTTCTTTATATTTATTTTATATCTACTTGACGGAAATACTGACAAATAAAATGATATTGTGAGTACATCCTGTAAAATATTAAAAATATTAACAACAGAGATCTTCGTTTTGTTAAAATCTTACCATTAAATATATTTAGAACAAACAAGAACATCATAATGTTAAAACACCCCTTTATGCTTGCGTTTTGATATAATTTTTAACGGGAATCATTTGAGCGATCGAGATATATAGTCCATGTTCGTCTGCGAGTCCAATAAGCGTACTTGTATGCTCTCATAATTGGTATGATCTATTAGTGAAGCGTCCAGACAAACAAACAGACATTAGCGGCAACGTTGGCACGAACTAGACTAAACTTCACAAAATAGCGTTTGTTGATAAGTTATAAGGTGAAAAACTATAACAGTTCTACCTGTTCGCTTTTTAGTTTTTAATCGAGAAGCAAACGCGTTTTAAATTCTAGACCTAATTTTAGTTTAATTTAGACTAATTTGCACTAACAGAACTATGCATTGTGGATTTTGTTTAAATATCTCGCCCTGCCAATACCCCTATTAAATTATTATTAAAAAATAATTTAAACTAATAAAGTCAATATATAAATAACATTGATATTAAATTGTAATATGTTACTACATGTATAGTTGTGAAATATGTACTGTGATGTTAAATCTAACACCTAAACTGTGTT
>DVZN01000460.1:0-13128 GCA_018237365.1 Caria ino melicerta
GTTTTTTCAGTTTTTCTGAAAAACTTAACGTTGCCTGGGATTGAATATGTGCCCGATTGGCGACGGACTTGCCACCCATTACATCATGGGACCTGATATCGTCGGCTAATCGTGGGTGTATACTAGTATGTAGTATGTACCTTTGCCGAATAATGATTTTTTCAGGGATCTAATGCTATTTTGGAATATATACCGTGTATCCTTACATATGCATTTAGTAAAAAGCGGTTCTTTTAATATTACAAACAGACGCTCCAATTTTACTTACGTGTGTAGATAATAAAGTCGCAGGTAAAAGCGGGCATGAAATACCTGTAGTGTCAGTTTAGATCTCTAAAACAAAATAGAGACCATATTAGACTATATACTTGCCTGCTGCTTTTTACCAATGATCCAGTAAGCCACTTACGAATTAACCAATTATAATACGAGTATGTATATAGCCTCATCCCGTTTGTATATCTGATGATATCGGGATCGACTACCTGATCTAGGAAATTTAACAAGGGCGCCAGTTTTTATACAAAGCGACTGCCACCTGACCTCTGCAACCCACAAGGAAAACCATGCCCAGTCCTAGATTAGGTCGAATTCGAATACACGAATCCGGGTTTCCTCACGATGTTTTCCTTCACCCTAAGAGCACTCAGAAATTGTACTTAAATTAGACAAACTCATCGGTACACGGCGGGTTTACTAACCTGGGCTAATCGAATGAAAGTTTAAAGGTCTAACCATAAGGCCACCGAGACTCCTAATTATTGTAATTTCTGCCCATAGGTATCGTAAAAGGCGATCAAAGGCCCTTGTCCCACGTCTGTCCCATTTCATGACATCCCATGTCTTTTCCTACCTATCGACATACATGGCGAAACGTCAGGAGAGGCACGTGGTACTCAAAAAATGACACACGTGCCTTTGATCTCCCTACAAACTGTTTAAAATAACCGCTAATGTTTCATCACCCACCCCTTTCTGAGTCACCAAACCAGCACAAGGGCCTATCTAGTAAGTGGGAAGTGATATCTGCTGGAGACATCACATAACAAACATACACTGTGGTCAGTGGTCACCAATCCGCCTGCCCAGTGTCGTGACTACGAGCTAAATCTCCGATACTAGGGAATGCATACGTCCAGTGGACTGCAGTAGGTTGATTAATTAAATATTATTTTATTAATACCTGCTGCTGTCGTATTTTGGTTTAAAAGGCTTTACGCAAGACATTTGAAATTGGCGAATAATACACAAAATGCTTGTCGTTTTCTTGTTTGGAACCTCCAAGAAAGCAATGGACATCTAATATCATCAGTTTTTATAGATACCGATTTTCTTCTTAAAGCCGTCTTTTGCAATTAACGGATCATCTGTCTGCTTTCCTTTCGCACAAAAATCAAAGACAGTTGATATACGTACAAGGAAAGTCTGTTTAAGCATTCCATGACATTTTAGATACGTTTATTTAATATTGTATGATGCTACGATAACCCACACGTGTAAGTTCGATATGCATTTGCCCAATTAAAAAATATTGAAGAACAATCTTTTGTTTCATACAAAAGATAAAATTTGTACCTATAACAAAAATGATGAAAACACTTTTACTTCTCATATATTCTAAATGTCGCGTAAAAGTATTGAGAGCGAAAAGTCGCTAAATTTGGGGCGTTCTTGAAGGCTTTTGAGGAAAGCCCGAAGCTGGTGTTATAGGCAATGAGACGGTCGGGAGGGAAGGTTCTATCGGCACTTTACACGCTCTACCGCAGCTAACCTCCGCCCAAGTGTAATAACACGCCGCCTGTTCTCTATTTCAATTTGAAAACAAATTGAAATTGTTTTTATTTGAATAGCTCGGTATGTACATGGAAATATTACAGCCAGAGCATTTATTTCTGAGTGATATTTTCTTACGGCTATGCGCAGAAAATGTCTGTTTTTTGAACTTCAGCGTATATCCACATCACTAAGTATTACAAATGCATAGATTTATATCATCATAGATGTTTTTACTACGTATTAAATTTGATTTGCATGTACCTAAATAAATAAATATCTCTGGACAAATTACATATATTGATCTAACCCCAAAGTAAGCAAATTATTTGCTTGTGTTATGGGTGTTAGTCAACGATATTATACATAGAAATTAGTATATAAATACCAGGATTAATTAGGTATTAATTAATTTTAATGCTTTTAATTATTTTTGTTTATATAATAAATTGTATTTAGATAACTACTTAAAATATTAACTAATGAATATAATATTATAAATAACACCATACGCAAGATTGCTGTCAGTGGTTGGACAAGGGAAGCAAAGGATGGAGTATTGTGGCGTGACTTGATGGGGGCCTATTTCCATGAGTGTAAAAATATATACTGATGATGACGATAAACTATACCATAAATGATGAAGAGCATCCCAAATCTTGATAGGAAATGTAAACAACTATTGATAATATATTGGCTATTTAGTCAATAAATAGCCATTTATTGGCTAAATAGCCACGCAAGTTACTTCCCTCATTCAGCAGTGAGTATAAATAGGCGCGTATTTATCTTGAATTAGTTATATAAAAGAGCTAAATAAGTGTAAAATTTGAGTGAATCTGCGTAGAATAGCTATTTGTCAAAATTGTTAGATATTTGTTAAATAATATATAAGTAAAAAAGAGACGTTAAAACTATAAGGAAACTTTTTTCGTTGGAGTTTTACACTGTTTATAAGAATAGACAGCGACATCTGTAGGTCTACCACAATAAAAGTCTCATTCACTGCATAGTCCAAGGAATATCAGAGCCATTGTCGACTAGTTACTTAAACTTTTAACGGCACTTGACGCGGCAACCCGGTTAAACTACATCAAAGCACTTTACCGCAATACTTAGGCTGCATTGGTTCCAACTCGCTCCACTGAAGCGATGGGCTTCCGTTGGGATCCCGGGAACACAACTTTCAAATTTTTTTGGTGAAATGTTGAGGGGTTAAAGTTTAATGACATTACTTGACAGTATTAAATAATATACTGATGATTTAAACCTAAAATACAAAAGAAAAAACAAGTTAAAAATTAAAGTGGAAATTCCTAATGAGTTACAAAAAGGTGCAACATTAAAATATTTATTATTATTAAACACTTACATAAATAAAGTGTATATTAAATGCCCGTCATTTTTTTAATTATTTGGTGTTAATATGTTTAAATTTTATCAGGATCTGTCTAATAGTTTTTGTGTTGAAACTAAACTCACCGACTGACAGAAAGACCGTGAATTATAGAATAATAATTTATTTATTTTGTAATACGACAAAGTCTGATAAAGCAAAAGACAGTGAATAATAGATTAGAAAAATAATTTATCATGAAATACTACAAAGAAAATAGTTTTTAAAATAAATGGCTTTTCTTTAAAACTATCTGCACTTGTTTAAACCTAAAACGACTTTGTTTAATGTACCTATTTACCTGCAGGCAAATTTACTTAGGAACTTCCCGGCCTCAGGTTCGCAACGCACCATAACCACCTTTGGTGTCTGTAGGTGATCCAAACGTCTCTCCACCAGGGAATCTGGCTTGCTTGTTTGCTTTTAATATATTTAATAACAAATACGCATATCAAAAACCCTTCACTTGTTTAGTACAATTATATTGTAAAATAAAAAACTTGTTGCTATGAAGTGATATAAAAACTTAAACATTAGTGCCTTAAGTCCTTCATTACTGGAACTGGTTCATCTAGTTAAGGTGAACACAGATTATATTCATTAAAATAAGGCTGCAATACACAGATACATTTTTAATCATCATAGCAAAAGATATATTATTTATGGAGATATAATATTATGTGTTGACTTAGAGTAATTATGAAATACCTGCTATGTGTTAATATGCTAGATACTGAAATACGTTTGACAGATACAGAGATAAAGTGCAATTTTTAGGGTCCTTTAATCAAATGGCAAAAAACGTCAGTTTTTCTTTTCTACCGTAATTCGGTCATTTTGCTCAGAGACTATGGATTGAAATTAAAGAATTCGGGGTGTCATCAATTTTTATGGAGGTTTCTGTGAGTTTTTTTTATTATGTCAATACTTTGTAAGATTGTATTCGCTACTCAAGTATTTTGTTAGTTTTACTTTACAAAAGACAACCGCATACAGTGTGTATCCCTATGCAAGGGAAAATGGAGTGAATTTTTTAAATTAAAGTAACATGTTGTCCTTAAACATGTGTACTTAAACATACACTTACTTTTATTTGTTTGACCGTCTCGCTGGCCGAATGGTTGCGTAGTTGCCTTACCACGTCGACGAATTGCGAGGCCCGGCTTCGATTCCCGACGGGGACGTATTGGTATTTTTGGGTTTGGGTTTTTATAACATTTATTCTGGTATTTATATTTGTATTTCTATGTATAATAATATCGTTGACTAACAGCCATAACACAAGAAAATTGTTTGCTTACTTTGGGATTACATCAATATGAGTGATTTGTCCAGGAATATTTATATTATTATTCTATTACTTGTGTTTTTACAATCCATAGTTTTTTTTCTGAACGACCAGTGTGTTCTAAGGCTACTAGTTGGAATACTGCTCGTGAATACCGCCTCGTGCAAATCCCAGTCAACAGAAATAACACTTTAAATGATTGACGCAAGTTTTTTTACAGCTGTAAGAGTAATCTGAGTTACATCTATAACGAGAATGAACCTTAGCTCAATGCAAAAACCTACATGTAGATTTTATCTTTATAATACAACTAGCAAACCACCCTGGCTTCGCACGGGTCGCAAAGCTGATACTAAGTATTTTTCATAAAAAGTAAAGGACAAAAATTGGCTATTGTGGGTTATCCCTAAGATATACCATGGTGGACTTTTTGTGAACCCTTTTAAGGTGTACAGTACTGTAGCACAATATTTTAGTTAATCTCAAAGGGTTCAGCCAACGTTAGCAATGTAAACTCAAAAAATGTATTTACTTACGACATCACATTTGAAACCTCTAAAATTATCATTGTTTGTATTTTATATTATGCATAAATAATACATATAAACCATCCTGGTAAATTACCGTATCTATTAATAAAAACCGCATCAAAATCCGTTGCGTAGTTTTAAAGATCCAAGCATACATAAGGACAGACAAATGCAAATCGACTATTTTATTTTACTCGTATGTAGTGATGAGCTTTTATCATTAACGAGCTAACCGTATATGCTATTATGAGTCAAAATAGAGAAAATATTATTATATCGTTACATTTTTTTTTGCAAAAATCTTTATAACATCAACTTCCTCGTATTGGTTCGGGCTCATTTGTAGAATAGACCATCTGCCTTTCTGCAAAAATTCAGAATTGTAACAAAAGTATTATTATTTCACTCCACTCCGCCCTATAGGTATTGATATCAAGATTTCATCGATATATTTATATATTGTAAACTTTCCATCCTCAGCGCTTGGTAAATATGCATAATGATGTTTCGATATTATTAATATACTTTTACTGTTTTCAAAATTTAATATTTTTTTATATACTCTAGCCAACTTATACAGCATCGCTTTTTACAATATCTTCAGGGCTATATTGTAACTTACGCAAAAGCAATAATAGATCTTGAATTCAACCTATACAGTAGAGTTAAATTAACTATAATCAAAATAATGGACATAATCACCTGATTAATGGGCAGTGTCGCCTTCAATAGGCTGTAATATACGCCACAATCAACGTTATCTTAGAACAAGTCGCTTCGCAGATCCTACATGCTTTCCACATCTTATTCTAATGAGATGTTCAGAGCGATCAATTCCCTTATCACGAGGCAAGACTCTGTTAGGTGGAGCCATGAAAACTGTGATTTGTGCTTTGGAAAATATTCGCATTATATAAACCATAGTTCACAAAAAAAATTAAAACACCGGGCTTGGATATACAACCTGGATATACAATCAACCCGGCTTGCTTTGTGGGTTCTGTAGTTAATTGTTAAAAACGAAAAGTTAACAATTTCATCCAGCAAATTCGCTAATAAATACGCTTTGTATAAGATTTTAGTATGTTTTGTTATTAAAGTTAAGAAAAACATAATATGTTTACATAAATATTGCCACATGGAATGTCTCATGATGTGACATCTTCATGATATAAATTAATTCAAACGCAGTTGAACTACAAAAAAATCTAATCTATCTGCGAAATTACGTTTATTCTTCAAATATTTAAAAAAAGTGCATCCCTTTAAATAAAAAAATAATGTAGAAAATTAGTCCACCATTGGACAAATTAGCGGTGCAAATACCAATAATAATAGTAGTAATAATAGCGATAAATTGTAGTATAATAATAGCGGTAAAGTTACGTGGGGTCAAACATAAAGCCTCATCTATTTTGAAGTCGGTAAGTAATCTATGTCTTATTTTCTAAAAACTGTAAGTCAAATAAACTATTTTCACATATTTATTGCCTGTTTTACCCCTTAAACTAAAACAACACGAAGTTTCTGCCGCCATAAAACCGTGTCGCTGCACTCGTGGCCACAAGTAAACGTCTTTATCGATTGCCTACCACAGCCTAATACGGGAATATCCGTTAGACCCAGACGTGTATAAATTGTGCATCCAAAATTGCTCAACAAGCGATACGTCTTGTGTCTTATCGTGTTCCGGGGTATCGCTGACTTTTGATTGTGGCCTAGTGTCGTCAATCATTTTAATTACATTCTTGCGCGAATAATTTACGCTAACTTGTCAAACAACATATTTTTTATTAATTTTAAGTGCAATTGCATGGATGTTTTTTTAGACAGACAAATACTTTAAAAATTACTTTTTTATAGATTCCTAGTACAACTTTCATTCAAAAATTGTTATTTTGATATTACAAATTATAACCACTTGTACTTTTTTCTATAGATGTTTATATATTTTTTTATTCCTGCCAGGCAGCTCGAATAAGGCGACTATAGGTTTACTTTCACTAACACCGTGATCTCTTAATAGATGGTGTGGTGTTGGCCCGGGTGGAATGGTACCACCGCCTTACCTATTTTTACCGCCATAGCGTCAGTGCTTGCAGTTGACGCGTTCCGGTATGAAGGGTAAGGTACTTACTCTCCGGTAAACTTACTTTTAAACGAGGCTTAACATCCCGGCCACAGGTTGGCAACACACCATTACCATCTTTGGTGTATATAAGCGGCGTGAGTTTCTTACCATCAGGAAACCCATCTGCTTGTTTGCCTTTCAATTTTATAAATAAGTACGCTTTCGGAAAAAAAGGACGTTTTTAAACGTGTTTTTTCGTCTAAAATTCCGGAGAGAAGGCTAGAAATGAGAAAAAATCGCTTGTTTCCAATATGGAGCAGCAAACAATCTATACATATAATAAAAAAAAACTTAAATATTTTTAGCAAAAATAATCAAAAATTCTATCTCCTAGTCAGAGGTCACGGTATTAGTGACAATAAGACAGAAGGCAGATGATCTATTCAGCAAAGGAGCCCGGACCAACACGAGGAGTGCGTAGTGAATACATATTTTTATAAAATAGATGTGTTAAGGAGAGAGAGAGAGAGAGAGATAGAGAGAGAGAGAGAGAGAGTAGCTACATGAGGTATTATCATTCAACTTTTGTTAAGAAGAACTAAGGAAGAACAATTTGAACATCAAAAAGTTACATAACGCATGAATACAACTACTTGCAGTGCAGTTATGGTTGTGCACTTAAACAATTGACCTTAGTGAAGCGGTTCGCCTACGCGGCAATTATTATCGATTGCTTTGAACTATTTGGGTGCAGCTGGTCCAAATTATGAGTAACAGTTCTGAATCGATCTAGTCTTCAAGGTGAAATCGTTAAAGGTAATGTTGATTATTTTTATATTGGCTCCCAACTAGAATACAAAATTGACATAATATGTTGACGAAGAGTTGAATAAAAAGTAATCGAATAAAGTGATAAAGATGCCAGAAAAAGATATCTTAACCCTGATAACAGTTTTGCAGATTTAGGCGTTACTGCTGCGAAACATAGGCTTCAACGAAACAACACTACGTCTAGGATTGCCTGGGTTTGCTGCGTATTTTGTAAATACCTTATACTTACTTGGGCAAAATACTACATACATAATCCGCCGCCGTAGCAATAGTCTGACCACTGGTGAGATTGTTTTCTGAATGTTATTCCGTCTATACTCGCTCAAATATATCATAATCAGACTTACTATAGCTATGAGACTTTCTCAGAAAGTCTTGAGGATATATTAGGAAATATTATTACGATTGATGAATAAAAGGAGTATGTAACTGGAAGGAGTAGCCCTGTTTCTTTGGGCTGTGCATTAACGGGCATTGAAAAGGCGCATCAACATTGTACATTAATACTTTGTATGTGCTTAATGCAAGGATATATTTAGTCGCGCTCCTTAGCGCACGCTGTTGCTTTTTTACATAATACTTGCATTACTAACTTGGACTATACTTATACCTCTTTATAATTACAATGAAATCGACATTTTCTATCAGCAACTTTATAAAATATAAAATAAAGCCATGAAATAAAATTCTAGTCTCTGAACCTCAATACCACAGAGTAAAAAGAAAATTAATTCCTAATCATACGGCATCATTAAAACGGTTCATTAGTGTTACACGGTACAATACTGGCCGGTGTGAAAGGCAACGTGCTTATTGTTGGCTCGGAGTCACGCGTAGACGTGCCTCCTATTGTCTTCCCTCTCATTGTACTTAGGTGTCTGCGATCCAGACTAGAGGGAGGCAAAGATTAAAAATATACACAGCTATTCTATACTTTGATAGTTTGTTCCAGCGGTTTTGTTACTTTTTATGTAGCATCGCTTTTCTACTTCCCATTATTTAATAAGTCAAAGGGTGAACGTATACAACTTACCAGGCAGAAGATTGACTAGAATTGGGTTTGATTGCCGACGGTGACGGCAGTTTATGTGATGAACATAGAAAGAAGGTCGTATTTCTAGGTCTGGGTGTTTTATTTCTGTCAGTTATTATTTACATTGTTAATTCTGCGGTGGTACGAATTTGACTGAGATAGCTGGTTATTTATAAATATTATAAGACAGCTTGTATTTATTACCACTAAACAATCTAATAGGTTTTTAGGTTGGGAGATCAAGAAAATAAAATAAAATAACTAAATAAATATCATCACGCTTTTTATCCTCGAAGGAATAGGCAGATTTACATACTAGCAATGATTTACGATTAGCCGACGATATTAAGTTCCACGATATGACAAATAAAGACTTGCCACGTCACACATTGAAACGTTCCTCGCCATTATACCACGGGCAAAGAGCGACAAATAAATCTAATCCCAGGTAACGTTATGTTTTCAGAAAAACTAAAAAAAACTCATAGAACAGGATGCCCGATCCGGAAACTGTTAGTATTTAGATTGGATTAAGAAATGTTACATCAACTAATTTATTTGCAGTAAGTAATCATCTTCTATCGTGTACAAATATTAAGTTTAATTTGTGAATGACATTAGTTGAGTTTTTTCAAGAAAAAACTTTGCGTCTAATTAATTTTAATTGCGAGTTCTAACGACTTATGAAGTTGGTAATAAAGTTACGAATGTAATATAATGAAAGAAAATTATACCAATTATGAGAAATTAAATCCAAAGTGCGTAAGAAATCTAGGATATTATTAATAGTTTATACGATTATTGCAATTACTGATAGTTTGTCATTTATATTATTTTAATAGTAGCAGTTATTGGCGGCCCGCCCGTAGCGTAACTTCTATTCAATCGATTACAGTGAAATATAGCGTTCAAGAATGATGAAGCTTTCTATTGGTGAAATAATTTTCTGAATCAATGTAGCATATCTAGGGATTAACTTTCTACAAATTGACAAGTTTTCAAATTTTACCTCAATATAATATTAGAATACATTAGGTACTAATTATAATCAGTTAGCAACTAGCAGACGAGTTGTCTGCTTATTTTTACTATTATTAATTCATGACCTGTGGCGTAGCTACAGTAGGGCTTTGGAGCTCAGGGAGCCCTACCTTCCCTTTTCAAAGCTTAGGTTTTGGTTAGTAACATTACTTTGTGTTTCTTATTCTATGAGGAAGGGAAAAGGGAATCAAGATGTCGTTTATTAAAACTCTCGGAAAGTATGTATTTATTTTTTGAAATTTATTTTCCTTTAACCATTGCACCTATAATTGAATTATAATTTTAACCTAAGACGACATAAAACCTATATAATTTCATTATTTAATGTTTAATCCTATATATTTCCAATTAATATCTTCTTATATATCTAATCTTCTATAATATCCAAAATTGAGAACCTTCTCGTTTTAGCAAATCGTCCGAAAAAAACATTTATAATTCATCCATGATAGTAATGAATTGATGAATGCACTTCTTTTAGCCTTATCCCGTTTTTATATCAGACGATATTGGGGTCGGATACATAATCTAGATAATTTGGCAAGGGCGACATTTTCAATCTCGACCTCCCACCTGACATCTAAAAACCAGAAGGAAAACCATGTTCAATCCTAAATTGAGCATGGGTTAAAATCGAATACATGAATCTGAATGTTTTCATTCACCGCAAAAACAATCAGAAAATGTAATTAAATTAAGCAAACTCATTGGTACATGGCTGAGCTAGAAATCTGACTACCAGAATGGAAGTGCGAATCGCTAACCACTAGACTGCCGTGATTGTAAATCGATGACCTCTCTAAAAGAAAACAAAACTATGTTGTAACTTTTACAAAAGATAAAATCATTCTATGTATTAAAAGCTTTTACTGAAAATTTAACGGCATTTCGATGGGTATTGCAATCAAACGTTTCTACCGGACCGCGCTGTCATGGCGCTGCAAAAAGTATAAAACGCGATGCGTGCGCTGCTCCTCCCATAAACAAAGCGCCATCTGCGCTGGATGTCGCAAAAAGTCGGTGCAGTTATGGCACGTGCTAAGATATATGAATATTTGATGCGGTATTTTTGAAGCAACAGATGGCTGCTAATATTTTTCAACCAACTTTCCATCAGGAGAAAATTCTCAATTCGATTGTATTTTTATATTACCTCAGTACTCCGACATTTACGTATCTTTTTTTGTTATTTTACCTATTATTTAGGTTTGATCCTCCTCGTTATTGCGGTAAGGCCTCAATCCGTCACCGATCGGACATTGACACTCTCTGCGATTATATGTGTTGACAGATGGACGATTTTATTTAGTGTTTTTCTCTGAGTTTTCTTGTGATTTTTGTTAAATATCTATCATTTTACATGTGCCTTGTCAAACGATTCTATTTTTTTCGTTGAACGAGGCTTGTTTTATATCCTTTGTTAAGGTGGATAATCGCTTAACTAACAGACGATCTCCAACAAGTTAGGCTCTTGTTACTCGATAAGGCGAGTGCTTTCTTCACGACATTGTATGTAATTTATGGTATAATTTTGTTTTTTTTATATATTTAAAAGGTACATTTTCCATTAGGTAACATAGAAATTATCAACTATGTGAGAAAAACGGAGGCAAAGTTTTTATGGGAGAACGTGATTCCTAGGTTTATTCTACTTTACAAATTTTACATAAATATTCTATAACAGATTAATAAAAGTTGTGTTTTGTATTTCATTGAAATTCATCATTTAACGAGGTCAAAAAGTACTTTACGTGGGTGAACCGTTTGCAATCATTTGTAATCATTAACATGAATAAAACGCGTATAATCATAAATTCTTTAGTATTATAGATAATGACGTTACATAAATATGAATATTCCTGGTCAAATCACACGTATTGATCTAACCCAAGAATAAGCAAAATATTTGCTTGTGAAGTGGGATATCAACGATGTTATATATTGTAGAAATATAAATACCAAAATAAATTTAATAAACACCAAGACCCAGAAATGCGGACGTATATATTTATCACATGAACGCCCGCCCCCGTCATGAACCTATCCCGAGCCTCGCTATTCGTCAAAAGTAAGGCAAATACGCTCACCACTTGGCCAGCGAGACGGTTATGAATGTACATAAATGTAACTATTAATGCCACCTCAATTGAATATAATATATTAGTAGCTCGATGTCGTCCACCGTTCGCAGTGACCATAGACGCCCCCTCCCGTTTATACACCGATGGTAATACCATACACGAACAAGTGCTGATTCAATTTGCAATACCATTTGCATTGCTTTGTTTCCTTCCATTTTCATTTTGTCGTTTAGTTTTATGTAATTCCACTGCGCTTGTTAATTCTTTGTGTAAAATCGGTTGTTTTAATTCTACTGTCTTATATTTAATACTTTTAGAATATATACATCTATATATAAAGGTCGATTAATAAATTAAGATAATATTTAAAGGTCTTTAGTTTATTTTAATATTAAAATGATGCTTGACCTTCCAAGCATCATTTTAATCTTAAAAATAAACTTGATTTGCAAATATTTCTTTAAATCTTTGAAATCAATAATTTCGCGTGGTGTCCGTGACAGTTTGGTGGACAAGCACACCACAAGGAAGTAAATACAGTAAGTAAAGACTCAAGGTTACACCCATTTTACCGACACCCAGGGAACAATTGTCATAATTGTTCCCTTCCCTATTCAGGTAGATAATTTTAGTCCTTTGCAGAATCCAGTCTTGCAAAGGACTGGAATTCTCTATCTAAATCAATATTTCCCAAATAGTATTTAAAGCGAGAGTCGCCTTAGACTTTATCTCGGCTTTCTACCGGGAGAGTTCAGAGTCAGTACACTAAGTTATCTGTCGTAATTTTTTTTGACTAAAATCGAGTCTTATCGCCTATAAACGGTTCCTTAGCGAATACTAAAATATATTATCATTTATAACCATCGATGTTTTAGCATCAGTATAGGCCCACGGACCGTTTGCGCTATGTGTGCTTCATAGATCCCGATACGAAAAATATTTTAGTCTAAATTATTTCATAGCTCCTAAACTGCTTAATATATTTTTTTAAACCGATTACTCTTTGAAGTTTTTATTGAACTACCCGCCATATAGGTGGACCGACGGCTTGAAGAATGTTATGTATATATAGACTACAATACGC
>DVZN01000461.1:0-13127 GCA_018237365.1 Caria ino melicerta
GTGTCTATAGGCGGCGTGAATTTCTTACCATCAGGAAATCCGTCTGCTTGTCTGCCTTCCAATATTATGTAAAAAAAAAACTAGCTAAAATCTCCGACTTCGTTCGTGTGGTTTTTAAAAAAAATGTTTTCTTTTGGTACGGAACCCTGTCTCTGTGCCTAAATTAAAGTAGTCTAAGTAACTCGCTGTAACATCAACTATCTGCTAGTAAAAGTTTCGTCAAAATAGGACCAGCCAAGTAAAAAATGTCTTCGGAATCGCACGGTAGAGGAGCGCCACATATCAAGGTGGTGCGTATGGTACTCCAGACTCCGACGCGACTTCCGTTGATAAAACTCAGCGACGGGAATCAAATCAAATAGTTCCTCGGAGCATTCTCTATGGTAAATGCGATAGAAAACGCTGAGTGAACCAATGTATCTACGTAAAGCCAAAGTATCAAGCCTATTGGAAAGTATCTGGTCGCCGAAGATTCGAGCTGCTCTTCGTTGGAGACGGTCTCCTTTATGGAAGTTAGTTTTGATGTGTTTGTTTGTACAGCATAATCGGTCTGTACACGACGTTCGTGTTCCTGGCGTCGCGCGTGCTGCGCGGGTTCTTCTCGGGGATCTACACCAAGATCATGTTCGACGACCTGCCCAACGTCGACCGCGTGCTGCAGCTCTGCCTCGACATATACTTGGTAAATATATCCACCACTCTCATATCGTCATCCACCAGCTGGATGGAGCTAAACCAAACTTCTCCGCTTTGATATTGTTTCATTCAGACCGTTTAGCTGGCCGAGTGGTAGCCTAATAGCCTTACCACGTCGGCAAATACTGAGGCTCGGGTTCGATTCCCGACGGGGGCGGGCGTTTGTGTGACGAACATAGACGTTCGCAATTCTGGGTGTTTATTACATTTATTCCGATATTTATATATGTATTTCTATATACATCGTTGCCTAACACCCATAACACAAGCAAATAATTTGCTTACTTTGGGGTTAGATCAATTGTTTGTCCAGGCATATTTATTTATTCATTATTATATGTATATTAAATTAGCCAAGTACAGTCCACTACTGGACATAGACCTCCCCCAGCACAATCAAAAATCATTTATTTCATGTTGACGAATACTATCGGTTCTTGTGACGAGTCGACCATATTATAAACTATCATCGGATCGGATTCGCGGTCACACACTGAGAAGATCCGGCAAAGAAACTCTTGTTTTTAAAAACAGTTTCACGTTTATGAAACTTATTGTAACTAATTGAAAAAAGAATAATTATGCTGAACACTAAAACACAGGTTATATTGCAAAATTACATTACAATACAGGAGGTTTTGGCCCATAATCACCACGCTGGGCAGGCGAGTTCGTGACCTCGGTGTATGTTACGGGCTGTGCTGGCTCCGGGAGGCGCTGCTATTCCCTATAGGCCCTATAATCGCCTTTTTCAATACCCACGGGCTGACGTGAGGTGGTAAAATTCTTCTCTGCTGAAGACCGCTGTTAAGTTGGTAGTGTAACGGAATAACATATTGACACTAAACTTCGAATGACCACTAGAATTATCAATACATATTTTCTTGTTGTGCTATAAGATAGTGAACAAGCACACGGCATTCCTGATAGTAGAAAACTATCAAATCATCAAAGTTACGTCTCTTTTCTTGGGCAGGAGTGTTAGGTCTAATAAACCCGTGTTGGTCCGGGCTCCTTTGCAGAATAGACCGTCTGCCTTCCTGCCAGACAGCTTGTAAAGGCGAGCATAAGTAGGTTACTAATACCGTAACCTCTAACTAGGTGGTAGATACACAGCGGCTCGCCCGGATTGGTACCACCACCTTACCTACTCCTGTGTCCATAATGTCAGTGCTTGCCGTTGACATGTTCCGATTTAAAGGGTTAGGTAGCCAGTTTTCATTTTTGTACATGTCCTATCATTCCAGCCTCAGGTTGGCAATGCTAGTATTTTTGATGTCTATAGGCGGCAATATCTTACTATTAGCAAATCAGCCTGCTTATATACCCTCCAATATTATAAGAAAAAGTTATTATAAATTATTTCAACTGGTCCGGGACTAACGTACGATGACCTTCCATGTATCAGTTGATAATGGAACCTAAATCCTTATACTAGCTACTTGTGTGTGTAGTAATTTCATTTCTACTTCGTCAGAATCGACTAATCCGATGACATTTTTTAGTAGGCATTATTATTGATTACTTTTTTCATTATAGGTACGTGAAGCTCTGGAACTGGCGCTAGAAGAAGATCTATTTGCGAAACTGGTGTTCCTCTATCGCTCACCAGAAACTATGATCAAATGGAGCCGGCCTAAGGAAGAGGATAGTCAGGAACGACGAGCGTTGCCGGCTCCCGAATAAAACCGTCTACCATCACATTGGATAGGTTATAATTTACTCAGAATAAAACTCTAGCACGATTGTTTTAAGTGCGAAAATGCATTGTTAAACAATTCGTTTGTTCCTCTCGCTCACACTCTTCTAATTAACTGAGAGAGAAATATCTAACTTCTGTCTGGCTTGACATTAAAAGTGTATCACATACAGTGACTTATACACGTTACAAATTGTATGGGCGTCGAAAACCTATCGTTTACAATTGGAAAGTACACATCACATCACATAAGTAAACATATTCTTATCTAATTCTTTCAAGATACAAGATATTGTTAGTAGGGGTGACTTGTTATAAACAAAAGAATAGATGCATAAGATGTAAAGTGTTAGATAACAAATGTAAGGATAATTTGTCGTGATTTTATATTTAAATAAATTATGACGTTCTAAAATCGTAAACTATTACCTCTACTTGTTTAGAAATAATAAAGTACCCACAACGGAGGATAAATTTTTGTACTTTTTAAGAAACTTTTACAAGACTTTTAATGTTTTTTGTTAGCACGCGAGTCAATTAATACTAATTAGTACTTATCAATGTAATGCCACATAGCATCCCACGCTCTCTATGTATGAATATTATTTTGCCACATTTTGTCCAATTCATGTCTGAGGTAGTATCTGTAAGCAATTTCATATTATTTATTTTTTGACGGGATTTGTGTAATTTTACAGCAGCTAATAAATTGAATTTTACCTATGAAGAATATTTTAATTGATTTATATAATTAAAATTGTGTGAAAGTAGTAAATATATCATTACGACTGGAAATAAAGAACAATATTAAATATAATACACAGCATATAGATTTATAAATGAAGTTACACTATTACAATATATTTAATAGTTTTTTATACAAATAAACTAAAGTACAATGACTTTATTACAATATTTCTGGTCATTAAATTTATGAAGTTTGTCGTAACTAGATGTATTTTATTTGATGTTATAAATGGATGATGACTTGGTAATGTATAAATGGGATTTTAAAAATATTTATAATTTATTGAAATTATGAAGAATGAACTTAGATGTTATTTCTATTGCAATGTTGTATTTAAGCTGCATTTAATGTTGTCTATTGTGATAATAATAGCCTGTTTTTATAAATGTTGTTTTATTTCAAAGCAAAATTAGTCTTATACAATAAATACATATTAATTGACCACCATAAGCCTTGGAGCTATATTCATGGACATTAATTCTTGGAAAAGAAGCTTAGCAGCATATGGGAGTCTTATTTGAGAGATTTGAGTCTTGTTCTTACATCCTTTGCATTCAAATGTGTTATTACGTAAATTTGCTATTGCAATCAAACCACAGAAGTTGCAAACATGAATGCGGTATGGATCCGACACTTCAAATAACCTTTCCCTCAAAAACTGGGCAGCTCCGTGAGCAATTTGACAATCACGTTCCATCTCCCCAAAACGTAAACCTCCATCTCTAGCTCTCCCTTCCATAGGTTGCCTAACTAAAATTTGTACTGGTCCTCTTGCTCTTGAGTGAATTTTATCATCCACCATGTGTTTTAGACGTTGATAATAGGTAGGACCCAAAAATACCTGGGCATTAATTTTACGACCAGTGTGTCCATTATACATTACTTCATTGCCTCTCAAGTGGTAGCCATATTCCTGCAGTAAAGAAGATATTTTTTGCACGTTAACAGCATCATTAAATGGTGTTGCATCACCAATCTCACCCTTGTTAGATGATACCTTTCCTTGGATACATTCAATCAAGTGACCAATCGTCATACGGGATGGGATGGCATGAGGATTAATGATGATATCAGGAGTGAGCCCTTCACATGTGAAGGGCATGTCTTCTTGTCTATATTGAATCCCACAAGTTCCTTTCTGTCCATGCCGGGAAGCAAATTTGTCACCAATTTGAGGTATACGCACTGATCGAACTCTAATTTTACAGAATTTGTATCCTTCACTGTTCAAGGTTAACATAACTTGATCAACTATACCAGTTTCACTATTACGTAAGAATGTAGATGCATCTCTCTTAGTAAAGCGCTTGGTTGTGCCTTCCAGCTCGTCATCATTTTCTGGTAAAGTTATTGTTTTTCCAATAACCACATCATCTCCAGACACCCTAATACCTGGGGCTATGATGCCATCATCATCTAATTTATCATATAAAGCATTTCTCATGCCTTGGCATGTTTGTCTTGTTGGTTTCTCAAATTGTTCTTCTTGGTCACCTATTCTCTTGGATTCAGAATCCTTATATGATCGGTAGAAAACAGATCTAAAGAAACCTCTTTCTACAGCAGATGCATTTAAGATAACACTGTCTTCTTGATTGTAACCAGTGTAACATAAGATCGCTACAATAGAGTTTATACCAGCGGGTAGCTCTCTAAAACGAAGGTACTCCATAGAACGTGTTGTAACCAAAGGTTTGTGAGGATAGTATAGTACATGAGCTAGAGTGTCCATTCTGACATGGAAGTTTGTAATGTAGACCCCCATAGCTTGTTTACCCATAGCACTTTGATATGTGTTTCTGGGGCTCTGATTATGATCAGGGAATGGTATAATAGATGCACAAACCCCCAAAATCATAGCTGGATGAATTTCACAATGGGTGTAAGTTGTACAATAAGCATATTCTTTAACTTGTCCTAAATCATCTGGACTCATAGCAATCATTACTGTCTCCTCTTCTAGAGTATCAATATATTCAACAACTCCACTGGCCACTAAATTTTGCCAACCATAGTTATTGTAATCCCTTTCTTTCAATTGATCAATATGTTTCTTTTTTAGTAATAAAGCCCCATTTTCTACAATTAACAGTGGGCGACAAATCCTACCAGCATCAGTGTAAATTCTTATTTCTCTGTCTCTTATGTCTCGAATCATACTGACTTCGGATACAATAATGTCCATTTGACGCCTCAGTTTTCGTAATGTGGCCATCAATTGTTCAGGATCCCTATGTATACCAACCCAGCAGCCATTTACAAATATTTTTGTAGCATCTGCTATTGCAGAGGGAGCTATTTCTTCTAGATTTTCCATAGACCACTCTTCCAAGAATTCCAATATAGGAGAAGGTTGACTTCCAACAGAAATATAAGCCATTAAAGCTAAATTCTTTACCAATCCGACAGCAGCACCCTCTGGAGTTTCTGCAGGACATATCATACCCCACAAAGTATTATGTAGCTGTCTAGGTTTAGCTAATTTACCATCACGACCAATGGGAGAATTAACACGTCTTAAATGTGATAATGTAGATGCAAATGTTAAACGATTCAATACTTGAGATACTCCAGCTCTAGCTTGATGAGCCTTCTTTTGATCTCCCCAATTTCCAGTAGCTAATGAATATCTCAAACCATCTGTGATTATTTTTGTTTTAATAGCCAACTCCAGATTAAAATCTTTGCCCTTATCAATAAATTTCTGAGCATACATTCTGACTTCTTTTAAAAGATTTTTAAAGAGTCCCCGAAATAGAAATGCCAAGAGGGGCCCAGCTAAATCCAATCTTTTATTTCCATAGTGATCACGGTCATCAAGTTCACGACGGCCTAGAGCAGCCAACAGTAATCTGTGCACCATATAACCTAAGAAATAGGCTTTTTTGGTCTCACAATAATCAGACACACCAACATGGGGCAACATTTCTTTCTGTAAGATTTCTCTTGCATACTTTATACGTCTCTCTTTAGTAACACCAGGTCGAGCACCACGGGCACCTATAAAACTCTGTGCAACATTTTGCTCTTGAATCACAAAAGCTTCATCTAAAGACGGCTTTACCATTTCCATCATCTCAGGGTCGTCAAAATCGTAAATAATGTGCTCCAATATATCTCTATCGGCTACAAAACCCAAAGCTCGAAATACAATCATAATTGGAATTTCTTGTTTAATATAAGGAACAATTGCAACAATTCTTTGACCAATTGCTGACTTTTTTATGCTTTGGCCACCTCTAGCCATCATGTTAACCCACAATGTAGAAGTAGGTCTAGAACTATGTTCAAGACATGAACGAATCTCAGTTTTATACGCATATTTACCATCTTTCATGCTAAACACGTAAACAGTGTTAGTAGCCATTTTTTCTTGGGCGATCAAAACCTTTTCTGAACCGTTTATAATGAAATAACCACCAGGGTCAAGTGGGCATTCATTCAATTCTGTGAGATCTCTGTCAGTTAAATTACTGAGAAGACAATATGTAGATCTCAGCATAATAGGTATTTTTCCAATAAATGTTTTTTGATGTTGTGTTTCAATTGGATCTTCATTTTCTTTTACAATTGTCTTAGTTATATCAACATATAATGGGGCAGAATATGTCAAGTTCCGCAATCTTGCTTCATTGGGCATCATAGGTGATGGTGCGCCATCTTTTTCCCAGTGAGTGGGCTTTGAAAGGTAAATCTGATCAAACTTTAGATGGTATTTTGGTGGAATTTCGATTTCACCAGTGGAATGCTGAGCTTCGGCGTGGAGTTCAATTGGAGGAGAATCTTCAACAATACGCTGTACAGACATCTGAATAAATTCGTCAAAGCTGTCTAATTGTTGTCTTACTAACCCTTTTTCATCGAAATAAGCATTAATCACTATCCAACACGCCTCCTGCCATAATTCTGAAGAAATTTCTTCCACCTCTTCTTCTTCATACTGGTCATCTTCGGTATCGTACATGTCGCTTTTTTAATTTAAATCTGATTTGTGTAGAAAGCACACGATGAAAAATAACTTTATAATAATGTCCAGTCTTATTGGGTAATTTTAATAACTTTTATTTCCAATTCAGAGTAAAAGAAATGCGACGTGACGCCGAATTCTTATTTCACAAGCTGTGATCACAAGTGTCATTTGTCTTGTCAAATGTCAAATAAATACCATTCAGGGCTGCAAATCATAATATTAATTTTTTCGTATGTAGCTAAAAATCTCGTAATTTATCTTGCCAACCTCGTACTCAATATCTTAAATAAAAGGATAAAAATAAAATTAAGGCTCATAAAACTATTAAATTTAAGACGTTTTACAACATGACATTACTATTGCAAGTTTGTAACTAAATGAAACATCAATTTGCATAAAAGTAATAAAATAGTGCTTGTGATCCTCATATTTTTTTGGGGTTTTTAGACGGATTTAATGTAGTTTAAAGGTTACTTGCCTGTCATGGCCGTTTTTAGCCATAATTATATTTATAATACATATAAATACCATATGATTAACGAATGAAGCTAGGCAAGTATGTAGGAGTCGTGACACTTGGCACTTGATACTCTCTGCCTACCCTGTAAGGGACATTGCGTGAAGATATGTGTGTGAAGCAAAAAATAAACAACATTTTTTTAAAGTGTTCACGAACAACTGCAACACCAGTGGAATCACAATGGCATTGCCGACCTTTTAGAAGGAGAAGGAGGAGAAGTAGGCCTCCGGAACTCTCCCAACGCAGACAAAACACAGCAGCAAACAGTTACTTCACGCTGGTCTTACGTGAGAGAGTGGTACGTTTCCCGGGCGTGCCGGCTCATAGAGCTACATACAATTATGTATACATTAAAGTACATAACATGGTACTACCACTCGGAAAAATTAATTGGGTACTTATGATTTTTAAACTCTAAAATGTTGTTTTCTATGAAAAATCGTCCTGTGAACTTACAATAATGAAATCTCGTACATAATTGTACGAGGTTTATAGTGCCCTCGCATATGGCAGACCTGAAATCTCGTATTTGTACAAGGTACCTTGTACGGTTGGCAACCTTGATACCATTTACGATTTGGCATCTGCCTTGCCAGTTGCATGAAAGTATGGCCATTTGCCACTGAAATGACATAATAATTTGTAATAATCTTCTTCTTTTTCACTAAAACAATGGGTGCTAGAAGTTGTTCTTGTCACGTATAATTATTAGTATTATCACTCAATTTCGTAAAATTGGAAATAAACAGAAAATAATTCAGATTTCCGAACAGTTAAAGACTCTCTTGAGTCAGTCATAATGACTCTTCTGTTATGTAGGGGGTCTTAAGTAAAGTAGAGGGTAGGTTACCAGTTACCACATTCAAGCATAACAAGTAAGACTTGGCAGCATTGAACTATGAATGCTATGATCAATAGAGAAAATATAAGGCCCACGGCCGTAACAATTTTTTTTCATGAATATTCACGTAATCCGTTAAAATGAACTAAAAAGGTACAATAGTTTTATAAGTATCAACTATGATTAAATATTATTTCTTTCCCGACATATTGGTATCCGTGCTGATCTTATTACAGATGCGCAAATAATGATTGTAATGATCTATTTTGCATCGGTTTCTATCCAATAATTATTTGTAATTGTATTCGTGTTCGTTCATTTAGTATTTGGGTTTTGGCAATTGGCAGTACATTTAAGAAGTTGGAAGACAGTAGTTTGTACTTTGTACCGCGTACAGTGTGGAGGTACCGGTAATACCGGTTCGGTATCTGCAGATATATGTGACCGAAACCGGTATCTTCACAGATCATAATATAATAATATGCTCTGTAGTCTGTGTTCTCTGTATCAATGTGGTATCAATCAAATTTGTTTTTTTTTCTTGAACCCATGTTGTTAATTTTTTTTTCAGATTACAAACATGATTCATTTTAAGTTTTTTTTATTTTAACAAAGTTTAAATCTCCTATCATTTTTTATTTTATTGATTATTAATCATGGATCCTTCAAGAAAAAATAACTCTGATGATCAACGTATCCTAGGCTTGCAAGATTTGAAAATATCCAACAAAGACGAAAATGATACTGGGCAAGCGCAGATTGCTGTTACATCTAATGTAAGTGCTCAAGCAAAATCTAGACCTGTGGGTGCGATTGAAAGTTTCACATTAAATAGCGCACCCAATAATCGACAGGATTACAGTTTTTACGAGCGAACAAATGTTATAGCCGCCTCCAAGTTTGCAACCCCTAAGCGGGTGGAAACAATAGCCTCAATCAATAAACGCGATACTGCAGGTTTACCATCTAGTCCGACACGTTCCATAGATTCCGTGTCGCAGAGATCTCTCAGCTATCAAACCGAGGATTTGTATGAAGTACCGGGACATGCAGCCCTGCAATTTTCACCACCAGTTTATGAAAATATAGACTATTACGGAGAACAACAATCACCACAACCTCCATTTTATCATCAACTGTACCAACAAAGTGGTCCTCAGGTGGTTTCAGAGGGATATTACGACACCCGATACAGTAAGGCTCAACCTCAAGTTCCAGTTAATTCTAAACTAAATCCATTAGTGTACGAAAACATGCATTGTCCTGAAAATGAAAAAAAGACTGATTATAAAATACAGTCTCAAGATCAGCATTTTGTACAACAGAGCTCTGCTCCTGGACCTCAGGTACCTAATACCAATATAAATAAAAACATTCTTCATAAATTATTTAATGATAAAGTCAAGGTAGAGAAGATGCCACCACCTCCACCTTACACTTGTAAAGAAAATCCTGGGGGTGACTATACAGTTATGAAGTCTGCTCCTCCAAAATATACAGATGTTACAGCATTACTAAAAAAAGAAAACTCTGTTAGTTTTGATAATAAGGTTGTTACTTCAACTGCTATTTATGCATCTATAGCCCCGAGTGCACAAAGGCCGAAAGCAAACATTGCCACAGAAGTACAAGAAGGTGTACCTCCTCCCAAGTTCTTCCACCCTAGACCAGCAGTTGGTAATGGGTTAAGTAAAGTCAAGTCCCAAGTTAACGGATCATACCCTTCAAAACTTCCAAATAGAATGCAAATAGTGGAAGATGCTAATGGTTCTGATTATGTGTGCATGACAGGAGGATTACCAGCAACTGCCTTGCCCCCCGTCAGCAAAGACAATGTATCTATAGCATCAGAGTCAATCACATCTCGTAACCTTGGGTCTGGACTGAACTCCATGTGCTCACCAGTACAATCACCAGCACCCAGCCCCACACCGAGCTCTGTGTCACAAGTGTCTGGTGGGTCTAGAGGATCTGGAGGTAGAGGAAAGAGCCTGTTGCCATATAGTATAACACCTCCTCGCCCTCCAGGTCCAAGTGAAGCTCAAAGAAAAATAGAGGAACTCACACGACAGCTGGAAGAAGAAATGGAAAGACAAGATGAGGAAGGAGAATACTTTGGTAAGTGCATAAATTATATAGAATGTTATTTGTTCTGATTAAATATTGTAAAGAATAAATGCTGTTTAATAAGAATGTGGAGGAAGCTAGGCAAGTATGTAGGAGTTGTGACACTTTGCACTCAATACTCTTGGCTACCTCGTAACTTGACTTGGTGTGAAGATAATATGTATGTATGTAGTATAAATGCTGTTGCCAACTGTGCAATTAGTAATTTTCAATGTGTAAAAGATTAGAAATTTGATATATTTTATAAAGCCATGCTTCACTACATAGTATAAAACAAAGTTGCTTTGTCTGTCCCTAGGTATGCTTAGATCTTTAAAACTATGCAATGGATTTTGATGCGGTTTATTTTAATATATAGAGTGATTCAAGAGGAAGGTTTATAGGTATAATACATGCATAAAATAATAGAGAAACACTGATAATTTTAGAGGTTTCTAATATGATGTCCGTGAGAGACATTCTGTAGTAAAATCTATTAGTTTTCCACCCGTGCGAAGTTGGAGCGGGTCGCTAGTAATGAATACTTTTTTTTTTATTAATTAATGGGCAAACGTTTGACCGCCATCTCATCTGATGTTAAGCGACAATGCGGCTGAAGATGGATCATGCCTTTCTACATTATAGTGTCACTCAGGCATAAAAGACGATGTGATGTAAGTGAATTAGACTTACCAAAGTGGAAAACTTTAACAATATCCAAATCCACACAATACACCTACTATACTGTCCAGTAACACTAACAGTATACACAATATACACACTACGTACATTTCACTTCGTAACCAAAGCATCGTCAGGAGGAATCGCCTGTACAAGACGAAAGTCAAATACAAAGATACCGTCTTTTATGCCTAAGTGACTATATTATAAATTCATTGTTTTAGCGGGATATTGCAAATTAATTATTTATATTTTATTTGTGTGATTATGGATTTCCGCAAAGTAACGCCTGTTTCTGTTAATTATTTAGAATCAGTTTTGCACCCTTACGAAGCCAGGGCGGGTCGCTGATGTAGGTATAAAAAAGAGGATTGCAAAAAAGAGGAAAATGTGAAAAACAAATAGAAAATCAACCGGACGAGATAGAGCGTCGACTAACACAGGAAAGCGTTCCCGACGGTGTTCTTGACACTCAAAGAGTTATGCGCACTAGATACTTTCCTACTTTGATCTATAGCGGTTCTCGTGTGACAAAAGTGTCCTTACGCTTCCCATTTCAGCATAAAATAAATGTTACTTTATAGTAGAATAGGAAACCTTTTTATTCAAGCCGAGGTCTTGATAATAAGGTGTTACGAAGGTCGACGTGGGGTTTTTGATAAAAATGGTACTTTACAAAATATATTAAAAGTATTTCATGTGTTTATTTAAGCACTAGCGGCCCACCCCGGCTTCGCACGGTATTTAATAAAAAAATCAAAACATTAAACATTTTAACACACCCACACACGCATGCACACGCGCACACGCACATAACGATATTTTTAAGTTTTCACTTCGATGAGAAGATATCGGTATAACCTTGATTTCCCAAAACTCGAGAATCCATCAAATCACCACGTTTTGAGATTTCCCGAAGCTCGTGCGTGAGTGCGTGCTTGCGCGCGCGCGCGCGTGTGTGTGCATGTGTGCGTGTATGAGTGTCTGTATGTGTGTGTCTGTGTGTATGTGTGTGTGTCTGTGTGTGTGTGTGTGCGTGTGTGCTTGTGAGTGTGTGTGTATGTACGTGTGCGTGCGTCTGCGTCTCTCTCTCTCTCTCTCTGTGTGTGTGTGTGTGTGTGTGTCTGTGTGTGTGAGTATGTGTGTGTGAGTCTCTGTGTGTGTGTGTGTTTGGTTGTGCCTGTGTGTTATAAGTCTGTGTGTGTGTGTGTGTGTTTGCTATTCACCCGTGTGTTAGTCAAGACTAAACAGATACCGCGAATGTGGATAGCTGTAGGTCTAACCCGGGGAGACCTAGTTTGTCATTTCAAATCGCTCGGGTGGTGTCAAGTTTCCGAAGGTTTGTATGAAGCAAGTAGTAAATGTGGAGGAAGCTAGGCAAGTATGTAGGAATCGTGACACTTAGCACTCAATTTTCTCTGCCTACCCGCAAAGAACTTGGCGTGAAGATATGTATGTTTTACGGTGAAAGAAAACATCTTGAGGAGACCGGGATTTTTTTATTTGCATTCAACCTAATTTCGAGGACTGGGCCTGATTTCCCTTCTGGGAGGCAGAGGTCAAATGACTGTCGCACTGTATAAAAACTGGTGCCCTTTTCAAATCCCCTAGATTAGGTAGCCTGTAGCCGACCCTGTATCATATGGTATAGAAACAGGATAGGGCTAGGATGAAGCTGTAGAAATTGGGTTACATTACCGAAGTTTACAAACGGATTATTAATTTTATTGTAAACTAGCTGACCCAGCAAACGTTGTTTTGCCTTACAATTTGTTTGTATCGCTATTTTAAATAAGGGTTGATCGTAGAGGGGTGAAAATTTAGGGTTGTAGGTATTTTTGTATGCTGTATCATAAAAAAATTAAA
>DVZN01000462.1:0-13126 GCA_018237365.1 Caria ino melicerta
CGGTAAATAAAATTGTATTAACGATTAGTCTATACCTCGAAAGAAACGTTTAAAATATTTGCAACTTTGTACGTGCTTACTAATTAAACAGCACTAAAAATGTCCCATCTCTTTTTATTGTTATTAAGTTAAAGGGAGATAGAAATAACTTAAAATTATTTTAGGAAACGCGCAGCAGAATTACCATTGTGTATTGAAAATGGAGGTCTAGCCAAATCTTCACTATAAGTCATAGATCATATTGTAGTAATAATTAAAACATGGCAGGTTTATATAATTTCGTATATTAATTTATTGCTTCGTTTTTAATAAACAATTCGTTGAACTTTATAAACATGAAATATATAATAGGAAATCGAAACATAACATATACAGAGTATATATCAAAGGAATTATATACAAAATGTAGTTACATAGAAATATAATAACGATAATAAATATTCAAAACAATATACCCAAACTACGTTTATAAATACTGATTATTGTCAATTTCAAAATACATTTAGGATTTTACAATTAATAAAGCAACTGTAGTACATTTAGCCTACATCAGATCAAATACTATAAATTAGATTTTTAAATATTGCGTTAGTTTTGTGCAATCCGTTATAATTTTTATGGTAACTTACTATTATATAAAATGGCCACAGATTATGCAACTACCCTCAACTGTCAACAATGACAATTCACCGGAAATGCTTTTTTATAAGGCAAAGGATCCATATTCTTGCAGCCACTTTTTGTAATATTACTTAGAAATGGTGCTATCGCATCGAGTAACAAAAAAATGCATATAACGTAAGCATACAGCTAAAATAACGGCAAAAGCATTAACGCTAACATTACATAAACATATTAATCTGTACAAAAAACTTAACCACTAAAATGTGCTGAAAAATCATAAAGCCTCATCACATGTGAATATCTTTTAGGCACACAGACATAGTTTTTCTTGCCTCATAGATAGATCAAAGGCGAATTTACGACGGCAGAGATTGTGGAATGATATAGGAGTTGGTGAATGAGTACTAATTATAAAGAATTCCAAACAAGTCGTTCTTATATGAATGACACTTGTACCGCGCTGCTAGTGCATCTTTCAATAGAAATAAAAAGGCGATTTTGAGAGCAGCCATTTCAAAGATGTTTGATCTATAACTCAAAATATGTCGATTAATAAGCTTATTCGTGTTATTAATGTATATTTTGAATTAGAAATTAATTTGGTCTCAAAAACTCTATCAAAATTATTTTAAATACAAAAAGTGACAAAAAACCCTTTAAGACTATTTTTCATTACATCAACATGTCAACTAATTATTAAAATTTTAGCGTTGAATGTAAATAAGTTAGCTAACTTTAAACCTCTACGTTCCTGTATTCAAGACATACCTATTACTACCACAAATCGACCGTTACTTTTATGGAAATGTTAAAATTTCTAATAAATTGTTAAATATACTTTGGTCCTAATGATTATGTATATTCTACTAAAATTGACTACTCATATACGAGTATAACTTCTTTTCTATAAAACACCTACAATACTTCGTGTGTTTACACATACCGGGAAATAACTTGAGCATATGGTGGGGGATAGTTCGGCTGCGGAAGGTAAGCGTAAACTGACCTACCAATGAAGAGCTCCAACGTGACCTACCATTAAAGTCAATACTCAAGTTATTTACCGGTATGTGAAATAGTATGAATGTTTAAATATCAAAAGTGCATACTAAATACAGAATAATGAAATACAGACTCTGTAGACTAAAATAGTGTATATGAATACAAACGAATGTGTTATTTAGAATATTTGTTATTTGTTTAACATAAGTCCTATGAAAATGTAAAATGCTTTATAATAGACGAAATGTAACTTTCACGAATCGCCACCCACTGTGCACATTATGTTCGTATCAAATGTATCGACGTACGTGTATTAGGCCGCTAGCAAGATATTTGATGTTTCAAAGCCTAAAATAAATTTGTAGTTTTGCTCATCAGCTGGCTTATACGACTACCATTTACGATTTATATTAGACATACAAATCCCCAAAATAATTCCATTTCACTTAAAGTCGTTCTGTCACGAGAGTAGACAAATTTCTCTTTTCGCCATGTTCCACTCATCAATCATAATACTCAGTCTCTGCTATATTAGTCATAAATTTGTTTATAATACTTTTTTTTCTAAATGTTTTATGCCAGCTTATGCCAATAATTTATGCCAGCTGACTAAAAAAAAGTTTAAAACTGCATTGATTTCGCTTTTGTATAAAAATGACGATTTCTTTGTTCTTTAACAAAATAGTAAAAACTTCTACCTGATAACACCTAGTCTATACGTAATCTAATTGGGGGTCCCCTACTTTTTCTAAATCTATTAAGTGCGTCTTAATAAACTCTGGTTACATCATTGTCTCCGTTTTTAGCTATTCAAATGTTTATGGATTTTTAATTATGAAAGTTTAAATACGAGAAAACATTTGAAGTATTTCAAAACTACGCTAAAATATTATAAAGACTTTATATATAAAGATTATTATAGAAAAAAAAATCAAGCATAAAAATGAAATAGCAAAAATAGTGTTATTAGTTTTTAAATAATTCCAATTATCTATTATTAAATATTTTTGGCATTTCACTTGTTTAATAAATAATATCCAGCTAAAAATAAGTTGTAGATATAAAAATACACTTCGAAAATTACAAAGAACTGTAGGAAGAGACATTTTATTTCACAGTAGATAGGAAAATAGTTAATTCAAAGTAGGAAAGCAGATTTGTATAAATACATTTGCAGTTTTTTTTTTCATCAGTATTCGATGTATTTTGTTTTTAAAAACCTTTTTATACAGTTTATCTAATGTTAGAACCATTGAATTATATGTATACTATAACGTGGTAATCCATGCTGAAATATTGAAATTTATCAAACACGCAGCGCTAAAACTTTTTAGTTTCTACACGACCAAAATTAATTGCTTACGCATGAGTATTTAGTGTGTTTGGTTCGCGATATCCAGTGATTTGTATTATTTAAGAACGATATTAGCATTCAGCTAAAATACATAATTTGTCTACAAAAATACGTTTCCAAAATACAAAGAAATGTAGCAGGTGCTTCTATTTCCATACAAAAAAAGTTATGCTTCAATATTATACATGTGAGTTTTCAAAAATATTTATATTTTAGCTACTTACGGGAATTAATAAAAAATAACAAATAATTTGGAATCAAATGTATATCAACTTCAATTTAGATTTATTTATTATTTTGATATAAAATGCAACTTTATTGCGTGGACATAAAAATCTTAATGGCAAAATGATTTTCCTATAATATTTTGCATCGCTGTTTGTATAGAAACCGAATTACCTTGAAAATGTTTATATGATATTTTCGTCAGAACAGTAAATTAACAAGTTTTTTTAACATACACTGTTATTTTTATATAAATATTTATATACAAAATTGTTACTTCTTCAAACATAGTTTAAAATAAAAATTATAACATTCAATATTTACAAAAAAAATAGTGTTACAACAGCGAAACTCAAACCTAATACTTGTGGTTATCAAGGCTCACACCAAAATATATTGATTTACAATCATGTGTATCATATATTAATATTTTAATTAATTATATATTGCAAAACATTTATTTTCCAACGGACACATTATTTAAACCATCGTTATAAATTTTTAAAGTTCAATCTATGTAATGTATGTACTTATGTATATGTTGAAAAATGTCTATGTACCACTAACCAATTCCAATCCCAATATCGAATCTTTGATTGACAGATCGCAACGATCTGAGATAGAAATCAATCTTTCGATTAATCATCCATATATATAAGAGGAGGTAAACAGGCATCCGATGGTAAGTGCTACATCAGCAACATCAGTAACACCAGAGGTCTTACAGGTGTGTTGCCGACCTTTTAGGAATGAGTACACTCTTTTTTGATATTACTATATAACTGCAATCTAAAGATTGATTTTGAAGCAGTTTATCTAACAATCGAATCGAAATTCCAATCAAAGATCGGAGATTGAGATTGCTTATTGGGATCCGCCGTAAGTCTGCCCCCGTCATTATAAATTATTTATAAAAAATGCATGAAAGTCACGTTCAAGGTTTTTATTAACACAAACACTTGGCTTTAGCTTATAATATATTTGTCAATAACGTTATTACCGTAAAAATTAAAATTGTGGGATAGGTATCGATACATGGCAAACGAACTCTACTTCGACAAAACACGAGTTAGTGCATTTACAACAACGGGGACAGAAAATCACACCTAATTATTAAATGAAGTTTTTAAATTGGCACACCATTGTATACAAGCCATTATGTATGCTCAGTTCGTAGTTATAAAAACGTGCGTCAGTTCTGACACGCGACTGAAGTTTACGCCTTAAGAACCATACCAGTACGCTGCTCTATACAAGTGTAAACATACATTCTTTCAAAGTGAAAGGTGCGCAAGAGTGCGCGTTACTATTTCACACGATTATACTCCCAACATATTTTTTTTAATCTTTAAAAAACCTTATATATTTGATTGACATAGAAAAATCTTCTATTTTGCCTATACCGCGGAGCTGCGAAACAGTTATGGCAGACATCCTTCCAGGGAATACTGGACGGACTCGACGTACTGTTGTAAGGGGTAAGCCAAAAGCCTTTTTAAAAAAGGAATATTTTAATACACTAAAAACAGAGACAAGAAATGGAACAATATGATATAGAACCGACTCGTACCGAATCTGAGATGGGACTGACTTGATCCCCTTGTAGGGTGCTTTTTATATAAGTATGAAGTGCCTAACCAGCGCGTTAGGGGTTGTTAGTCAGCACTTCTACTAACATCCCTTAGGTATAACAACCCCCCGCTGAAGACTGAAGTTCGGGGTTTTTGGCCGAATCTTCAGAAGGTTATACTATCTCCCTTAGGCGCGGCATAGCAATAGGAGAGCCTGCACTTTGATCTTCAATATTGTCTTCGGGGTCGGTAGGAGTCGGTTTCACAAAATAGGAGCGAACTTTGGCTCTTGATTTAGTAAAGAATTTGTATAATTTAAATAAAAGATAAAATAGTAAAAGTATAATAATAACTGTATATACGGAAAAGAAATGTGTCCCATATTTTACGATAAGAGGTTTCTCCTCTATTATTTCTGTCAAATCTGAAAATAGCTGTTTGTTTTTATTATTAAAGCTCAAGCTGTCTAAGTCTATATTTTGTAAGGAAATAGGAGACACATTTTGATATTTCTGAATATAATTTACGTCTAACTTACAGCAAGAATCGTTGATTATATTAAATTCTAATCTAGGCGTAGGAATGCTTATATTTACTACATTATAAGTGGATATTAGTTTGGTGCTTCTGGTGTATACAGTACATTCCCTGGGTATACTCAGGATGCCCATACCAAACACCGTCATTTCCTGAATATTAGCACTTCCACAGTCAATAGTCACTTTATTATGACGAGATTGAACGTATATCCATTTATTGTTCAATAGAGGTTCCCAGATGTCGAGTTCTGCAACTATTGTCCTTGTCTCACACTGCGTTGGGATTGTGTTTAGATTCTTCGTCAGCAGTTCACTCTCGCACGTAGGGCTGCCGCTTGTGAGTAGTACCGTTGATATTTCACAGATCAAGGACTCAGAGTTTACATTTTTACACTTATTTAAATTATGAAGGTTACAATAACTTATCTTATCCTTAGAAATAGCGGTATATGGTTTTGAAGGTATTATAAGACTAAATACATTGGGTTTATTAATATCATGTGGGATTGGTAAAGCTAAATTACGGTATAGATAAAAGTCTTCTGAACTAACTAATGGGATTTGTAGAATAAAAACTAGCTTATTATTAAAATAGTATGAGACTACATTGGATATATTTAAAATTATGTGAATATTTTCTAAAGCTAAAGGAACTGGTATTCTTGTATTCTTGGGAAGATGTCTGTCGTTATTTGTTAGTTCCCGATATAATTGGGTTGGCGTTAAAATACTAGGATGTAGAATGTTTTGACTGGTTAGTATAATAGCATTAGTTAGGTCCTCTAGTCGAAAGGATAAAGTTAACATTGAGCTTTCTAGACTACTGAATATCGATTGAGTTTTAGTCGTAGTAATTAAATTATAAGTGATATTTCTTAATTGGTCCGTGTTATTTAATAACATGTCCAAGGCTTTATTGAGTTTGTTTTCGTTATCCCTGAGTGTATTTAATGTTTGTTTATAGGATTCTAAAGTACTAGTAGTAATTAAAATATTCTCCTTCATGAGCTGGGCGAGTTTTGCCTCGTCCCTTTGGACTGATTCGATTGCTGTATCGTACTTGATTGCATCCTCCTCATCAAGGGTGCCAAATATATGTTTAAAAGCCGTGCCTATTATTCCAAACCAGGCTGAGCGCTTGCTTCGAGTAGAAATAAGGTGAGAAATAGAATCAAATTCTTGTTTCATATCATTGAACCTAACAGATAAAGGAGATAGTATATTCTCACAGGGAAAATCGTGTGATTTTTGACAAACAAATCTGACAGTTCCGATAACTTCATTAATATTGGTAAGATGTGACCTTACATTTGAAATATCTACATAAGTAATAACATCAAGTCGACCTTGAATTATCTGAAGTCGTCCTATTTTGTCGAAGTAGATGCCGGAGTTCGACGACATTTGTTGGACAAAATCCGATCGTGCCTCTATGGATAGGATAGGTGAGTATTACTTATCAAAATAGTTTCATGCTTTTGCGGACCTACGAGTAATTACCATTATATGTAAAATAGTGTAAAGGAATAAACTACGGCTTAGAGCTAACATTATTTGTAAAATAGGAGATATAAAATGAATGTAAAAGTAGAAATTATAAGAGACAAGTTAAATAAACTTAACTTGTGTACAATTTGATTATATACACCTTATGGTTGTGTTACATTTGCAGGCTTAAATTGGTCAAAGTGATGAGTCACGTGACGTCTATTTATGAGTAGCGTAGCTGTGTGATTATTGTGGACCTTTATGATTTTATAAGGCCCTTTCCAGATGGGCGATAGTGCTTTCCTAAGCCTGAGGTGATTCCGTAAATATACATAATCACCTATCTTGTACCGTGGTGGTGGCTTAGTTCGAGTGTCGTAGTAAGATTTTGATGTAGTTTTCGATTGTATAATGTTTTCTAGTGCCTTAGCTCTCGTGTATCTAAGTTTATGCTGTAGCATTTTGATGTAATCTGTATAGGTTGTACCTGAACTACCTTCGTATAAAGAGTTTGGCAAGTGTGGTTTGTGTCCGAATAATAACTCGTAAGGTGTGAACTTAGTGGTTGTATGAGGCGTAGTGTTATATGCGAACATGGCAGTGTACACGTATGAGGGCCAGTTATCTTGGTTCTCGTTTACAAACGACTTCAAGTATTCCTTTAGAGTCGAGTGGCTTCTTTCTAAGGCACCTTGGGTCTGAGGGTGGTAGGGAGAAGACCATAGTTGTTTGATTTTGAAGAATTGACATGTGGTTTTAAAGAGTTCAGCTGTAAAGTTAGTCCCTTGGTCTGTCAGTATGGATTTAGGAATTCCGAACAGAGATATGAAATGGATTAGGCAATCACTAGTTTCTTCGGCAAGAGTGCTGCGAATAGGGTAGGCTGTAGAATACTTAGTTAAGTCGTCTTGTATAGTCAGAATGAATTTAAGTTTGCCAGGACCAGACTCGGGTAAGGGACCTACAATGTCAAGCGCTACGCGTTGGAAGGGAGCAGTGGAGGTAGAAGTGATCTCCATAGGAGCTTTATTTATTTTCCTCAAGGCCTTATTTTCCTGACATAATTTGCATTTCTTTACATAGTCTTCTATGTCGCTTCTCATTCCTTTCCAGTAATACTGGTCCCTAATCCTATGATACATTCGTGTAGATCCTAAGTGTCCGGCTACGGGGATATCATGATTTTCCCGTAGTACTTTAGCTATTTCAGACAGAGAGGGATAAATTATTTTGTTTAAATACATATGTATAGTGATTTTGGTGTTATGGAAAATGTAGGTTAGCATATTATATATTTTAGCATACGAATGTTTATCAAATGGATTTTTAAAGTCTGTTATGGCTACGTCAGTTGTGTTTTCAAGTTTCAGAATTTCGTTTCGTATTTGTTTCAGGGTTTCATATATTGCAGGGTAAGAAGATTCATCGAAATGGTGTACTTTCGTGAAGATAAGGTAAGTAGTTTTATTTTCGTATTTTGTTTTTAGGAATGAGTGTAGTTCCCTTTCACAGTTCATAATCTCGTCGCGGTTTTCAGAGTTTGAAAGGACATCTGCGACATAAGGGTTGGTTTCGTCAAGGTCAATAGATGTCGGTATTAAAATTATTTTACAAGCTGTTTTCAGAAGATTTTCATTATATTCCTTTATAACCGTATTGAGGTTGGATTCCTTTTTAGAAATTGATTTTAGAAATTTAGAGTAATCGTCATTGGTTATATTTATTTGGGAGTCAGTGTGTACGTCAGAGTGGGTCGGTGATGGTACCTTAAGATTGTCGAAGTCGATGTTAAGGTCGGAGCTAGTAGGGCTTGGTAGATTTGAACCTAAGTCAGTGAATTGTGGTGAAGGTAGGTCCAAGTCGTTGGGTATAGTAGGATTTGGCGTAACTTGGTTGTCAATGACTTGTTCCTGATCGGGATTTGTAGGGTCTGAGGTAGGTTTTGTTACAGGATCGGATGTAGCGGCTTCTTCGATTAGACCTTGGTTGTCGAAGGTAAATGGAATTGGTGATGGTAGTTGCATGAGAGGGTCCTCTAGAGGGTTATCAAATTCTTCGTCAATATTCGGTAATAGTGAGTCTTGTACGTGTTTCTCTATAGGGTTTACAGGGAATCGGGATAATGCATCTGCGTTAGTGTTAATTTTACCTTTTTTGTGGATAATATCGTAGTCAAATTCTTCAAGCTTAAGGCGCCACCGCACCAGTCTGGAGCCAGGGTCTTTACAATTGAATAACCACTGAAGTGGTTTGTGATCTGTGACGATAGTGAAGTGGTAACCGTAAATATAAGGTCGGAAAGCTTTTGTCCCGAAAACAATTGCTAAACACTCCTTCTCCGTCACACTATAATTGCATTCCGCCTTATTCAGAGTGCGAGATGCGAAAGCTATGGGGCGGTCTTTCCCTATAGGACCCTGTGATAATATTGCAGAGATGGCGTAGTTCGAGGCGTCACAAGTCAGGATAAAGGGTTTGGAAAAATCGGGGTAGGCTAGGATCGGTGAAGTCACTAATTTTTGTTTTAATTGTTCGAAAGCTAACTGTTGGCTGTTAGTCCAGATAAAAGGAACATCCTTCTTCAGAAGATTCGTCAGTGACTTAGCATATTTTGAGAAGTCTGGGATGAAACGACGATAGTATGAAGCTAAACCGAGGAAAGATTTGATGTCCTTCGGACATTTTGGAGTAGGAAATTTCACGACGGCTTTAATTTTTTCAGGATTAGGCTTAACGCCTTCGTCGCTAATTATATGTCCCAGGTAAGCGACTTCCTTACGGAGAAATTCGCATTTCTCCGGCTGTAGTTTTAGATTGAAACTTCTCAATCTTTCAAATACTAGATGCAGTTTGTTAATATGAGAGGGCAGATCATGTGAGTAAATGACGATGTCGTCAAGATAGACATAGCAGTGTATACCTTGAAGGCCGGATAAAACCGTATTCATCGTTCTCTGGAAAGTGGCGGGAGCATTTTTAAGGCCAAAAGGCATCCGGTTAAACTCGAAATGGCCTTGAGGCACACTGAACGCGGTTTTGGGTGCATCTTTGGGGCTCATGTTAATCTGGTGGAAGCCAGAGGCCAAGTCCAGTGTCGAAAAATATTTGCTTTGGCCTAACTGGTCTAATATTTCGCTTATCTGAGGAATGGGGTAAATTTCGCCTATGGTGATATCGTTTAACTTTCTGTAATCTATGACGATCCTCCATTTGCGTTCTCCCGAGGCATCGGTTTTTTTGGGGACTATCCAGATCGGCGATGACCAAGGTGATTTAGACGGTTTAATGATTCCTTGGTCCAACATTTTGGTAATCTGTTTTTCAACCTCTTTCTTATGGCATTCGGGAAACCTATATGATTTTGTTTGGATAGGAACATCTGTATTGGTAGGGATTTTATGTTCGGTTGCAGTAGTATAAGTAAGTCTGTCATTTGGTAGATAGAAGACGTCGGAGAAATTGGAGCAAACATCTAAAAGGGCGTCAGTTTCTTCGGTGTTAAGGTGGGAGATTCGTAATTGGTTCAGGACTTCGCGTGTTCTATTTGATACATTTGCAGATGACAGGAATGGTTCGGAGTAGAGTTCATGAATTTCTGTGTCTAAAGGTTCTATGTTTAAGTTCAGATTAGCTTGAACTGTTGCTGGTACATCAGACGTATTGACAACTGTTATGTTGATACGGTTATTTTCTTTAACCCTTACTATACAGTTTGCCACTAGTAGTGTTTCAGAAATATGTTGGTCTAGAATCGTGCCTACTTTCGTACTAGGATTACTCACGGTGCATTCAATAACTGTTTCGGCGCGAGGAGGGATAGTGTAGACTGGCTCGCAAAAGTTTAGTTTTATTATCTCTTCATTTATTAATAATGTTCCCTTACAGTAATCTATTTGACATTCTAAACTCTTTAGAAGATCGTTACCAATTATGCCATCATGATTGAGTGCAATATTCTCAATGACATGGAACTCATGCGTAAAATATTTGGTTTGGTTACAATAAAGATGCATTTTGAAACTACCTAAGGTTGGTGTTGTTTCGTCGCCTGGGTCTATTCCTTTTAATCTTATAACTTTATTAGATAGTTTTGGAATTCGTGACATAGAATTTAATTTTAATAAGCTTACTGATGAACCAGTGTCTACGAGGAAGGATAAAGGTCGTTCTGATATACACGTGTTTATATTAATGTGAGGTAAGTATCTTTTCTCTGTATTATTAAGTATTTCATATATTTTAACTTGTTTTTTGTCTGTTTTCAGGTGCTGTGTTCGAGTAACGGGATTTGGAGTTTGCGTTCTTTGTATGGGTATTTTTGATTTAGGGTGTTCAGATTTAGGTTTCGTAGTGTTTACAGAGTTAGAAACAGTGGATTTAATAGGCTTGGTAAAGGATGAACTATTATTAGTGTTGGGTTTAGTAGATTTAGTAATGTTACCATTATTGGGGACAGTGGATTTCATATTATAGCAATTATTATCAACGTTGGAAATAGTAGATTTGGCATAACGATTATTGTCAACGTTGGAAACAGTGGATTTAGTATTATAATTATAGTCAACGTTGGAAACAGTGGATTTGGTATTATAATTACAGTCAACGTTGGAAACAGTGGATTTAGTAGATTTAGTGTTTGTCTTAACAACACTTGCGTAGGATTTGAAGGATTTGGCAAGTTGGGTATCGGCTTTGTTTTTGTCGGCATAATTTCCCGGGCGATACCGACCGAGAAATTTTACTCGTTTAAATCGTCAGTTTCGTCGACACCTTCGTCATCATTCGCTGTGAAGATTCTGCGTGGGACACTAGGACCCGGTTGATAAGGTTGTGTGTTTGTAGAAAAGTGTGTGTTGTTTTGTTGTCTTTGAAACTTATATTTGTTATTGTTGAACTGCCGCTTCCTGCAGTTCTCGATGCTGTGACCAATATTTTTACAATAGCGGCAAGTAGTGACATTATTATTATTTGTTGGGCGTGTTTCATTAAATCTATTAAAGAATTTAGGTTTTTCGTTATTATTAATTGCAGGTGTCCTCTTTTGGAGGCTGTGTAGGATTTTTTCTTCAGCCACGGCAAAATTTATTGCGGCGTTAAGTGTTTCAGGATCTCTACACCTGACTATTTGTGAAAGTCTAGGGTTTAATCCTACTAGGAAGGTATGTAGTGCTAGATCCTCCATAGCAGCAACCCGGCCGGCTAACTCTGATTTTTTTCTTTTGGATGCCATGGAAATATTAATTTCAGTAAGAAGTTTTGCAAGGCAGGTTTCTATTTTGAGTGAAAATTGGTTAACGGAATCTGTGATTCCTTGTCTACATTCCTGCAATTCCGAGAGGAGGTGCGCGTAGTGTTTCCTTTCCCCAAAGTGATTTTTTATGAAATCTAAGAACTGCTCGAACGATTCGAACTCTTTGATGCTGCACGTGGCTTCTGCCTTACCTTCTAATTGGCTGAGGATATATTTAAAGAGTATTGGTTTTTGAGGTTTGCTCGCTAATACGAAGGCGTTTTGACAATTTGTGATGAAGGGATTGAGTTTTTCCCTACTCCCGTCGTAGGGTTTAATAAATTTGAATAATGTATTTAGTTCTAACCTCTCTTCCGGCTCATTTGAGCTCGAAGAGCCTGCTCGTGGAGTTGGAGTACTGGGTTTTGGGATGTTAATTGCTAGAGCAGGGGGTGCAGTGTCGGAGAGCTCTTTCTTATCGAGTTTTTCGGCTTTTCCAGTCATTTTGTAAATTATAAAACAAAGATGTAGTATTTACTAGTATGATAATTAAATATTTTTTGTGACAACCCTATGTCAATTAGCTTGTATAGCTTTCGACACTTAATTTCTTATCTTAGTATAAACAACGTCTAGACCGTTTTGATTATATGAATGTAGGTGTAACAATTGAACAATTCTTAACTAATTTAACAAAATAAGGTGATGACTTCTGAATCCCTGTCCGGAATATAATTTAACACTCACAGTAAAGTCGTTATGATGATAGTAGCAATCATATCCACTGCAGGGCGATGTACACGGTTCGATGATGACCTGATGATGATGTGGTGATAAGGGCAGCCTTATGCACTGAAATCCTTGCACTTAACTAACTTGCTTTAATCACTCACACGCACTATATTTTGCTAGGTTTACACATATTATTTCACTGAACTTTTGAAACGTATTCGGGTTAGGTTTTCGGAAACGTATTCGGGTTAGGGGGATGATCGCATCCCACCGCTGCCACCATTTGTTGTAAGGGGTAAGCCAAAAGCCTTTTTAAAAAAGGAATATTTTAATACACTAAAAACAGAGACAAGAAATGGAA
>DVZN01000463.1:0-13122 GCA_018237365.1 Caria ino melicerta
AGGTAAGCAACTCGGCCCGGAACGCCTGAGGTGTGGGTTCAATCCCCACTGGTGAAATTATTTTTTTTGTTCTTAAGTATTCATCTGTTTTTTCCGCTTAGTAGCATTGTCGGCAGTTTAGACTCATTTAAATTGCAAGTTCCGCATGCCTCTAAATATTTCGCCCTGTTGCTCTCTGTGTAAAAAATGGCCCCTTGTCAAATTCCCTAGACTAGGTTGCCGGTCCCAATATATTTAATATGGCAACGGGTAAGACTAAGATTTTTTTTCGAAATAACAATAGCTGCCAGTTGGGCGAGCAGAGTGGTCAACCCAGGAAATCATTGTTTAAGAATGCGCCACAAAGCCCTCACTAAAGACTGTCTCCTCTAAGACCGGGCCTCGGCTTAGTGCTGCGTTCTAACTACTGGAGGGCGGGAGGTCTATGGCACGCCACACGTTATGCGAACGGGAAAGGGTTCTTTGTCGCCGAGACCGGCGGCGACAGTGTGGTGTGTTTTGTGTGAGACTGTTACCTAAGAAATCGGTGTTTACTGTTATAGCATAGTCGGGATCTGTTAATACCCACATGACGGGGCTTCCAAAATCTTATCGGCAAGCTCACGGCTGGGATATTTTAATCCGCCGCGGCTGATAACAAGGTCTTACGGTGGAAAGTTATTTTTTCAAAGTAGCGTTCGGATAGCTCTTTGAAATGCATTCGTGGTAGGTCGCGATACAGAACTAAAATTCGTACAGTCCACGGGCAACCCATGGCAGTTTGTTACGACTTGAATGCGTTTCAAATGGGAGGGACATTTTGTTTGTTTTGCATACCGAAAATAGAGTTGTAAGCACTCCATGACTAACATTTTGTTTTCCAGACCATCAGATAAAATGACTTCAATTGTGTTGTCAACCAAGAAACCATCTTTTCTATTTTTTCGGCACAATAGTTACTTCCTCGGACTATTTTTTAATCAAGCAGTTTAGCTTCTTTCAGAAACGGGATTTCAAATAAAATAAGGAATCTTTCGTTTTGTTACAATGCAATTGCTAGACAGCAAATAATTAGGGCGATCTGCTGGTTATGAAAAGTAGTACTTTCATTACTGTTTATTCAGAATAGAGCTAAAAGTCCAAAATAACTTTTGGTAGCATGTACTTCTTAAGATTAAATGTCTTTATAATATATACTTCTTATAATTACTAACTACGTGTGGCGATCGTGGTGTAACTTTCATTTAGATATATGGTGAGAATACAAAGCCCCGTGGTACTCATGTGGTAACTTGGGAGATGGAAAGAGTAGTGTCTCTACGAACCAAAATCTGCACCCAATCAAAGTCTCAGCTTATGAAACAAACATTCTTTTTACAATATCTATTTAGCAGAATTTATAGATTATACCGTTGTACCGATGTTGTCGAATGTCATTACTACATCAAAGAATAATGATCCCGTGGCGATAGGTCTAACATATTCCGAGATTCCGATAAACGATTCTTAGGATTGACCCGATAATATCTAATAAACAAGGATATTAGGATCCAAATAGGATAAGCATCGAGGAAGCTTTATATGGAGAAACTATAATACTACTAGTTTAAATGTTGATTTCGAGAGCTAAACCTTGAGTGTGTATTAATGGACACTACTCCAAAATGGTGGATTTATCTGCTTTACTTTAGTTTTAGTGCCAATGTCCTGTTATCGTGTAGCTATTTTTTTTTTAATTTTAGACGTGAAGTACCGTAGGCATATGAAGTTTTTCCTTGTGCTTGCTTATATATCGGGTTCCATCCAGGGTTTAGACCAAATATAAAATTAATGAGATCTGCTAAGACAAGAATATATAACCTTTTAGATACAAGGTATCATCTTACTACATTTTTGGCTGTATGAATGATGCCATAAACTCTCAGTCGATCTAGTCATTGCTCGCCCCTACCTATTATATTGGTTATCTGATAGCAGCAGGAAATAAAAGACGGTGGACTCCTAACCGGTCAAGCATATGGATGTTTGACAGAGATCCAACGTCTTCTGACTAACTGGCAATAAAATGATACAATTTATATATGGGATCCGGAACAATAAGGGGTTCAATTTTGTCGTTCGGATCTCCTTTCCCTGGCCTATTGTTACGTTAGGTTTTCATGGTGATCTTGAACTATTAATCTAAAAAGTAATATACGTCGTATTTCTGCGAATAATTTTGTTTCTATAGGTAACTAATTTATGGATACATACTATAAATAGGGTAGTCTAAATTTTCGCAAACCATCTCTAACACTACAGCAAGTAATCTGTGGTACCTACTATTTAAGATATACCATTTAGGGCCAACTACATAATGTCCTACTGGATCTAATAGCAAAATGATGTAGTAATTACCTGCTTTGTAGGAAAAGTGACCACCGGATGTTGTCCATGGATCTCCTTTTTAGGAAGACGGTCAAGTACCAATCTAAGTGAATGCTCCGTGCCCAGCGTTATAACGCAGAAGCCTTTTGATTGTCCATTGGCTCTATTTTCAAAGAACTTGACATCTTGGAAGTCGGGAACGCCAATATCAGCGATCGCGTTAGCAATGTCTTGATCGGTCGCCCACTGAAAAAATTTAATCGAAGACTCACACGACTGCGTTATGTACGAGTCGAATGAAGTAAAATTGGAAATACATACTTGTGAATCCCTTACTGCTTTCGCGAAAAGTGTCACATGTTAAATGACCATATAAATCACTTGAATCAATATCTCATTAATTGTACGCCTAATTGGTACGTTAATAATATAAAATCGTCAATGTAAAAAAGATTATTGCGCACTAACACACGAATACTGTTAATTTTCAATTAAGTTTAATATTTTTATCCCCCCACCCTCCCCAATTTAAATTTTTAGAGTTTCTTTGTCATTAGGAAGCGTTTGGGTGAAATTAAACAGTGTATTTCTTTAATCAGTCTTTTATTGTTCATCACATATTTTTTTCACTAATGTTTATGGATAAAATTTAAGAAAATACGTAATAGTAAATACTACAATTTAACAACAATATAAAAGGAAAGTTTTACAGCGAAAAAAGCTTTCAGCTATTTCTTTAGATGTCCCTTATTATAAAGTCAATTATTCAATTATATCAATTATAAAGTCAATATTATTAACCACCGTACATCAAAATTAGCTACAACTATAAATTTATAAAATTTGAAACATTTAAATCCAATAAATTTTCTTGACCCAACTTGAGATAACTCTCAAAAATAAAAATGAATTCTAAGGTCACATTAAAGAGCTGATACACAATACAACACTACAATATAATAGGTGACGAAAGTTCTATCATATAGTTCACAATCCACAGATGAGATTTTTTCCTAAAGTGACATTAATATTTTTTTGGAAATACATATATATATATATTTTTAATTAGTTAAGACGAGACACAATTATTAAGTTACCACCTTGACCGTAATCTACAATGCATCAAATTTGATGCATAATGCATGTGTACAAGTCAAAATATAAATTAAATGCCCGAGCTAAGGCTAGTCCGCATAATATTCTCCACCAGCTAACGCAAAATACATTTACATTTACACAGACAATGTATTGCAAATCATACCTTATCGGCTTTAGAAAACCTTACCAAATACATTTCCGTCATTACATGGACAAAATATTGATAAAACCAACAAAGAATCATAACATTATAGATAATTAAGAAAACTACAATTTCAAGCTAAAACATCTTACCTTTTTGCAAACCTGATAATGAAAAGAAACATTAGTAAAACAAAATTAAAACCAGAATTTTAGGCTGTGCAAATAAACCCTTCTAAAAACTTTTGAAATATCTTCGAAAATTATTCAGAAATTCTAGAACAATTAACAAATTTAATTTACCAAAAACACACTCTCATACTTTTCCACAAACAACTTTAAATGAAATTACATTATAAGCCAACCAACATGGACTATCTATACAATCATTAATATTAAAAAACGTTATTTTGTTTATTTATTTGATTGATAATTTATTAAGCAGAAATATTTTTAATAATAAATGTATAGACAGTCCTGAAAATGCTGCGAAAAGCGACTCTGTTTATAATGCAATACTATTAAAAGTTGTGAAAAGTACAAGTGTCTTTTTGTAATGAACATAATATATGATGAAATTCCACCAAAAAAGAAAATAGATTATAAGTAAATTTAATACAATTTATATTTTCTATACCTCTTATCATAGGCACTCGGTGGAATATCATTGTCTAATACAATTTAAACACTTGAAAAGTTGTTGTGGTTTGTTGAGAAAAGGTTTATTAGCAAAAAAAAACTGCTAAAATAGTAAGCACTTCGTGAACCCGATCTATAAGTATAGACAAACTAAAATTGATTAAAAAATATTACAAAAAGTAATTGCCTAATATTCTGGTATTAAAAGCATAATCAAATAAATGACTTTAGGTACATGTTTCGAACTTACAGTGAATTCTGAAAATCCAGCAAATTTGAAACATGGCTCACTTAAAATACAACAGACACTATAAATAATTTCATATTTGTATTCAATACTCGCAGACAAATGAACAAGTGTAAAACCTTTCAAATACAACCATTTAAATATATAAATTAATAAACTCAGTCACTCATCACATACTTCCATCACAAACTACATGCACATGTAGTTTTTATACTATTTAGAATTGATATTAAAGAGATATTCACAATGTCATATGGACATTAAAGAATTACTTGGTATGAATATTAAGGAAATATTCATAATGTAAATAAATGGACGCAACAGTAGTTACAAATATTTCAATTACCTTGTCTATATGTACATTAAATTAAAAACCTATTAAAAATATACATTTTACTCACAGTAATTATTATGTAGAAAAAAATTTTTTTTAATCATCATTATGTAATAATTTAAAAAGATATTATAAATAACATTAGTACTGATTAATTATTTGTAAATATTGTTTAAGTTAACTTTTTGTAAACATTATATTATTAACAATGTGCAAACGTTCAATAAACACAGAAGCATTAATCATTATTACATAGTATAAAACAAAGTTGCTTTCTCTGTCACTATGTCCCTATGTATGCTTAGATCTTTAAAATTACGGAACCGTTTTTAATAAATAAGAGTGATTCAAGAGGAAGGTTTATATGTATTAATACATGTATAAAATAATAGAGAAATACTGATAATTTTAAAGGTTTATTATGTGATGTCCGTGAGAGACATTCTATAGTATTATTAAATATCAGTTTTGCATTCTGTAGTATTATTTAATATCAGTTTTGCACCCGTGCGAAGCAGGGGCGGGTCACTAGTATGTAATATAATAAACATGGTTTTTTACACAATAAAGTATTACTAACAATATTATCATAAAATCCAATAAAGATGTGGATAACATTTCGTGAAGGTATTGTAAAATAAAACGTTTTTATTATCAAATTGCACAATATCTCTTTAAGTATCAATGGTGTAACTACACCACAAAAATAAAATAAATAAATAAGTAGCAACGACTCAACAGTTTCTGATTTCTGAGTACAAGAAGTTGCCACATTTGTTAATTGAAGAGAAGGGTAATTATTATTATTACCCTTGAATATATATGTAAGGATTTTTGTTTTATCATACCAAACTAATAAATTAATATAATTAACATATACCAATAAAATTATTATAATTCATAAATTGCATTGGCAAAAGTAATAATATAAAAAATATTTGTCAGTTTTTATAATGTGCACATTAAAGAAAAATCCATCAATTTTTATAGCTGATTAGGTTTGGAGTACTACAGTTCATCATGTCACATAGTTTATCCCATTCAAAGATGAGATAATATTGACAGACGAAGTGTGCAAGCAGAACTTCGAACATAATCAGCAACTGAGCATTGTGGAATAAATTATATGAATGACCAAACAGACATAAAAACAGAAATTATTTCAAGTTGAAAAATTACCCTAAAAATTGTTTTCTGCCTACTTAATGATACAGCATCATTATTTCACAATTTACTAATCTAATATTTCATATATATTTTTTCATATGATAAAAAAATATTACTTAGTCACAACCACAGTTTGCTGATTAACATGTCAGGCATATATAATTTGCTCACCTATGCACAATTTGAATCTAAATAATTTAAGTTAAACAACTCAAATTATTGTTTAATACAAAATACATTGCCAGACAAAACCTCGTAGAATATTATGTATAATTACAATAAAAATAAGGAAACTTTAACATTTAGAAAACTGTTAATCATTATTTTCAATATTTCCGAATGCCAACCAAATGTTTTGCTCTAACACTACTTGCGATGTAATTTTGTCTAATAAAACTAATCACATTACATGTCACAAATTGTAACATCAATATTTTTTTATAATTTTTTTTATTTGCTTATTTCAAACAGAACATATATTTTCTAAACACACATTACTACCGGTCTCCACTATAGGCAATAAAGACATTACATACAGAGGTTTTTAGCGAGTTTGAGGCCTTTTTAAACAATGGGACCAAATAATAATAAAAAAAAATGCCAGGCAAATTATTGATGCATCTGTTTCACTTTTTTCTTTTGCCAGTAATAAACTCTGATGTCATTTTTCTAAAAAAAAGTTGCAATTCTAGTTACTCTGTCAGGTTTAGGATGTATAAAATATTTTTCTATAAACTCTATAAAATTCACTGTTGGCAAGAGAAAAAATACAGAATTTGCAATTGTATTGTCAATAAAGTTATTTAAAAAAAATACAGAATTTGCAATTGTATTGTTACTAAAGTTATTTTAAAAGTAAAGCAGTATATTATTACACACGATAATACCAGTGCTAAGTAATATCTAAACAATTTATTACAAATACTGTCAATTTAATTGGCAATTCTTACAATGTTGGAAAACCTCAATTTAATTGGCAATTCTTACAATGTTGGAAAAGCTGATAAGTTGATGTTGAAAAGTTTATTTTATTTCCAAATTAATAGATTATACAAAAAAATTTTTTGGTTTGCAAAAGAGAATTGACAGATATGAGCATAACAGCAATAAATGGCACACATACGAGTTTACATTACTTAAATATTGTAATAGCACTAACAAGTACAGCAAATATTGTGATGTGATTCAAGCAAATGATGCTATATCATGTTTTTTTTTTGTGGGAAATAGAAACAAATATGTTTGTGCAACTGTGAAAATATATATTTATATATAAAATATGCATGTTAAAACTAGAAACTTGACTAGAAAAATTTTATTTGTGGACAATTTAATTTAGCCAACATTATATGCATAAAACTTTTCTGACTCATTATTGATACACACTTAAATTAATTTCAATCACAATTACACACAAAATTCGTAAAGAACCAAATGAGTGAGGAGTTAAGATTTTAATTCACAATAGTTTATAGAAGATGTTTGAACATCAAAATGTCAATAAATGATCACTAGCTATTATAAAAAAAATATACATATATTGTATACAAAAAGTTGCTTCTAATGAGTTCAGTAAAAGAATGTATTTTTTCCTAGGCAGAAAAATAGTCTACATTGAATATATCACTAACACAAAAATAGTTACACTATGTATAAGAATCAAATATTTAAATACATAAAATTCTCAATGGATGGGAATACATAATAGTATATTCAGGACCAAGAATCACCACTTGGCAGAACGCTCACGTTCTGCCCAAAACGCCCATTGAGCTGTAGAGGCCGAGCTGGCTATCAGCTATAATTCATTTCGAAAAAAAAAAAAAAAGGACCAAGAAAACTAAATATGACAAATAACCAATTCCGGAGGTCATAAGTTATAGACCGTATTTAAGCTCATCAACAACCATTTTTATCAATTTTTGAATAAAAATTATACTGAACAATTTTCTTTTCAATTGATTATAATAAATACCTTAAAGAGACCCGGTGAACATAAAGTAACATACAGATTGCATTGTTCCATAAATATAGAATAATTTAGTTAAAAATAAACCCTAACCTTATATTCATTCAATCTATGAACATATGCCACTTAAATAATGCTGGAGATATTTTTCTTACATTACAAGTTTTTTACTTTAATACATAGACTGTACTCCACAGATGTGTTTCAGCAATTTTTTATCCTAAACTGTCAATAATGTGTATTGGGGCACTCATGTGCTTTTATTTGACATATTATGGTGCAAAAGTGCCATACCACACCTTGAGAGCTTGTGACCTTATTAGTGAAAAATAGTATGTATGTTGACTTGCTTTTTTGTTTGAATAAACAGATAATGCGTAATTAATGACATGGTGACAATGCAATCAAACATTGACAAGTTAGTCCTCGATTTTAATTTCTTACCCAATATAAAGCAATATAGTTACAATTTGGTTAAAATGACTAAAATGAGCAACTTTTTGTATGATTGATACAGAAATTAAGTTATGTTATTAACGATTAATTCTTAGAGATTAAAATGCTTTCTTATTAAGGATTTAGATACCTACTGAGGCTAATAATCTCTTGGCCATAATTTAAAACCTGGAAATAACTTATTTACAACTCATTTGGTTTTTTACACTAGAACTGCCATCAAGTTAAAACACGCTCAGCCCTACTAGCCTACTCTAAATATTGAGTTTATGTAAATGTAAATTTTGTCAATATTTTGGTTATAAACTCAAATGCTGCAGATGTTATTCATTTGAATTACTTATAAAACTTAAGATAATATCAGGAATTTACCAAATAACTTGGATATGCTTAAACTGCATGTATTGTATAACCATGTGTAGTAATTCTTAACAAATTAAGGACATTATGAACCGGTATGTATATTTAGTGATAGTATTCTTAGCCTATTAGAAAGACTACTTCGGAATCTATAAATGTATATAAAAATTTAAGTATAGAGAACTGCCCATTAGCCTTACTATGATTCACAAGCAACTGGAGATATTTAAAAAAATCTTTTTTTCCTCCACAATACAAGGGTAGTTTACGCTATACAGCATGCTGGCAAAGTCAGATGCATCCGATAGTACACATTATATTATACCTAACACTAAATAGATTGCTAATCAAAAAATGTAACTATAATTTATGCATAATGCTGCATTTATGTACACTATTTAATGTTCACAAAATGCTATAAGTTACTTACAGCACAAACAGTTACTTACAATTACATACAATTGTTTACTTTAAATGATTGTTAAGCATTTAAAGATTATAATCGTTCATTACTAATTTAGTAAAACAATATTATTTTTTTGTAAAAGAAAGAGAAAGTATAGATCATTTTAATATTGACTAAGTTAATATCAATAAAATTATAAATTAATTGTGTTTGTTTAATAGCTAAGAGTGCAATACTATTAAACACATGTCTCTTGTTTTTCAAATATGAAAATAATTAAAAAATAGTTATTTTTAACACAAACATGGTCTGGGCATTCTAGAATAACTATAAACATAATTTGTTCCAAGTAATTCGATTTTTATGCAAGAAGTGATGTATAAAAATTAATACAACACAACAACTTTTATAAATGTGTTGTGTATAATATATTTTAAACATTTATGTAGCTATTTTTAACAAATTGTGTCAATTTTATTACAGAAGTCTATCTACATGAGTCTTGTTAATTAAATACTTATAACGCAAGGGCAGGATACATTTTCAAGACCTTTGATTAGTTATTTTTGTCTGTCCTTTTAAGTAGATCTTTTTTCTGTAGTATTGGAAGGCAAACAAGCAAACAGATGATGGTAAGAAAGTCACACTGCCTTTTAGACACAAAAGGTGGTAATTGTGTGTTGCCAACCTGATGCCAGAATGTTAGGCCTCGTGTAATAGTAAGTTTACCGCTTCTTAACCCTTCAAACCGGATCATGTTATGGCTGCAGAAATGGGTAAAGCGATGATACCATTCTACCTGGGCAAGCCGCTGCAGAACCTAGTAAGAAATCACAGTGTTAGTGACAGTAAGCCTATGATCACCTTTTACTGGCTGTCTGGGAGCTGTCTAATCTGCAAAGGAGTCTGGACCAACACAGGGAAAATTATTTAATACTCGTGAAACATATCAAAAAAAGTTATGATTTCTTCATTCAATAATGAATTAATTCACTATTTGTGTTTGTCACATATGCAATTCTGTTAAGCTTATATGTTTACCTTTTTCATATTAGCATCCTAATACAAAACAAAAAATGTTGATTCTGCCTAAGTTAGCTTTAAACGATAATGGCCGATATAAGAGATAATTGTTAAAAACGCAATAAATGCCATTTGTTTATACTTGATACAATTCAAGAATGAGAAGGAGCCAAAATCTTATTTTAACTGATAAAAATAAATAAAACTAAATCTAGACAGTCTTGCTTTACACAGGGTACCAATTCACACCAAATAGTTCATAACTTTTTAAAGGAAAACTCAATGCAGGGCTTATCATCAGACTAGTGAAGAAAGTAATAGGTATAAATTTTACTTAGTATAACACAATATGTAGAGTTGCCAGGTTTTATAACAAATGGTATAACGTAAACTAATTATTAACCTATTATTAACACTAAACTTCAAAATGAAAACATCCAGCATTTTTACGCTTGGTGTACAGTCTAAAATATACAAAAAAATCCGAATTATTGTCCCACAAAATGACTGGACCCTAATAGAAATTAGAATAAGATAAAATCTCGACACCCACGTAAATAAGTCCCTTTAATTCGTATAGTATTGAAGATGGCAGTTCTATTGAAGTTCAGTTTCTAATATCATAGTTCTGCAGAGTGTAGTGTACTATATTAGTATTTACAAGTCTCTAAATAACAAAATTAAGTACAAACCCAGGTCAAGTTGCCGATGTAAAGGTGACAGCCGCGTCGGCCATGATGCCCGTGGCTAGGTCCGTGATAGGGAGCGTTGCCATTAGTTTCTTCTGGTGGATGAGGATGCGGTCCAGAATTCGGAGGTCCGTCGTCATCGGGCTTGCCTACTGGTGCAGCAATAACGTCGTCATACAAATCTACGTTGTCTCCTCCGAACTCATCCTGGAAGCCGCATTTTCATACTTAGAAATAAACTTACACTTGTAAAACAATGTCAATAGGATAGTTTAAAGGTATTACCAAAAAATATGATCTTTTTGCTCTTACCTGCCTATTAAAATCATTTTCAATATCATCGGCGTATAAATCTATATCCACGCCGCCGTCCGCCATTTTGCGAAAGCTAAAATTTTGTATCCAATGTTGCCATTGCTAACTGCTCACAAGGGCTGCCAATAAAAAAATCTTGATTCCCCGCGTCAGTATCACCAATCCCCGATAATAATAAGATAAACCAATTCCCAGTATCCTTTATTTCCATTCCCCGCAAAGTCCTTGAAATGATAATTATTTTATGAAAACACTGTTTAAATACAAAATTCGTTTGACATACTACTAACACTTTAATACATACATATATTGATACATATCTTCACGCCAAGTTCCTAACGGGACATAGGGACAAAGAAAGCGACTTTGTTTTATACTATGTAGTGATAATATATATTACGCGCCATTACATAATTTTAATAAATTTAATAAAATGCTATAACTGCCTTCATTGAACAATACATTATGGTACCTGAATTAATATATGCCATACTTACCTTATATCATAAAGTATTCATATAAGACGTATTCTAAATGCTCGAAGATACTTACTATTCAAAATGAAGTTGTTTAAGAAAAAACTTTTTTATAAAAATTTCCTTATCAAAACCCACCTGTGTAAATCGTTTTGATTTACATAGGAAATATAAAATAACACACATGTCAGCCATTTTCTTCAGTTTGATGAATTAAATAAAATAATCATGACAGTTAAGCAGACAATAAATAATTTGCTTTAGCTGAAAGACATTGTTCCTTTTGATTAAGTTTCATCACTTCACTAAAGAGCCGCCCCAGCTTCGCACGGACGCAAAACTCTCACTAAATACACTATAGAATGTCCCATACAAACATCACATTAGAAACCTCAAAAATTATGAGTGTTTCTCTATTATTTTATGCAAGTATTATACTATGTATTATACATGAATCACTCTATATAAATTTAAAATAAACCACATCAAAATCCGTTGCGTAATTTTAAAGATCTAAGCATACATAGGGACAAAGGGGCAGCGAAAGTGACTTTGTTTTATTCTATGTAGTGATAATATAATATGCGCTATAAAATAATTTTGACCCACCGAAAATAATTGATCTTCATTTCATTGATCACAATTCCTCGCGATTTTCCCCGGAATTAGCAGCGCTGCTGCTCATCAGGGATGCCAATAAAAAAATCTCGATTACCCGCGTCACAGCCGCAAAACCTCGAAATTCCCTACTTGTTAAATTCATTTCCTGCAAATTAGGTACCTTTATATATATATACAAAAATTAACTGTTACTCTTTTCATGGAGTGAAAGCAAGGACAAAATTATGTTTTCTAAAAATGAAACCTAGCTAGGTCGACTTTTTTTATACTAAATTTAATGAAAATCGTTTCCGAGATCCCGATTAATATACACGAATTGCTCGTTTAAATGTATTAGATTTGATTATTTGTTACTGATCAATTTAAAAAGTTTGAATAGGAACAATATCTCAATATCCTTAGATCATAAATTAAACGGTCGAAGTCAATATCTTTTAAAATGTGAAAATTTTTTGGTATTAATAATATATTAATGGTTTTTCCGTTTATTTAAACACCCGTTTAACACAAAAGTAAATTTTAAATGGATTAGAAGAAATATGATTTGGTTGAAGTCCTTGTATTCCTTGTAGGTCCGGGCTCCTTTGTAAAATAGACCATCTGCCTTCCCGCCAGGCAGCTCGTAAAAGGCGAGCACAGGCTTACTTTCACGAACACCGTGATCTCATACTAGGTGGTAGAGCTTCGCAGCGGCTCACCCGGGTAGAATGGTACCACCGCCTTATCTATTCCTGCCGCCATAACATCAGTCGCCGTTTACGTGTTCCGGTTTTGAGGGTAAGGTAGCCGGTAAACTTACTTTTGCACGAGGCCTAACATCCCGGCCTCAGGTTGG
>DVZN01000464.1:0-13111 GCA_018237365.1 Caria ino melicerta
CGCCCACCGTGACTGTTTACTGTCTGTTTGAAAGGTTAACCTTCCACATCATAAACAAGAACGCAAATTAAAAACCATTTACAAATGAATGTGAAGGTGTACTCATTTTTGTTTGTAGTTTATGGTAGCAAACAAATACCCGAAATCTGCAAAAACCTAAAAAGCTATTCTTATCCTTGGGAAATTCGAAAAAAAGTATGACATCGAAAGTCCGCATTGTCTGCATTATAAGTTCGGTGAGTAGGTAGGTAGGTACTGTATGATATAAAACTTTTAACACGTCTTCATCTAAAAACTCCTTTCCTCGCATATTCTTTTGGTAAACTTGATTTGCTTACTATTTACTGTAGGTAGTATGAATTTGTCGCAAGTTACAACTTCCAATTTGCTAGACAATTCTCAGCATTAAGATTCGAGAACAATATTGAGAAAATTTATAAGAGAATACAAAATTAATTTGCAAAATTGTTAACAACACGTAATTTAGCACCTAAAGAACAATAGGTAATTGTAAAAATTAGAACAGATGCATCAGGTCAGTAGAAAGCTCAATGAACAATGGCGGAACGCGATAAGCGAGGCAAAAACGATAGTTGGCTCACAATGCGCAATGTGCCCGCACCAACGGCTCAAATATTCAGATAACACCATCGATTAAAGGTCGTCATGCGCACGATTGTTATATTGCTTATGTAGTACGTGGCACGTAGCTTGAAACGTATATAATATACGATTAATGGGTAGAATTGTTATTTAAACAGCTTAATGATGTAAAAACATTTTTATTGTTTTAGTTTCTCATTGACCTTAAACATGATTGTAGTTAGAATTACGTAACCGTGAAGCGAATAACATTTACTTTAAGGTTTGAGAAACATACATTACTAATCTGTTTTATTTTACCTGTAATTTAGGGGGAATTAATTACGCAAGGCCATTATATTTAACAAGCCGCCCGTCGCCATTTTTATTCTTTGTTCAATTAATTCATCTGTGGCCTAGTTAAATATTTTTATCCTTTCTATAACAATTTACTATCTAATAATTATATGTAGTATTCCTCTTCTTTTAAATTATTAATTTTAGTTAGGTTTTATTGTTTATTCAAATAATTACAAAGACTAAAAAAGTAGGTAGGTATTTTATTAAGTTACCATACCCTCTACCTATGACGTTTACGGCAGTATTTATCCCACATCCAAAAGCCAACAGCAATTTAAATTTCTATACTAGGTTAAAATCATTTATTTATTTTAAACTTGCACTTTTTTATAATTTTGCAGTAAAATTAATATCAAAATGCAGAAATGCAATATTCATATAAACCAATATGCATTTTGCCACAACCCTAAAAATGAAAAATAAAATAATATTTTTTAATAAAACAATATAAAATACTTACTGTTGTAAAGAGATTGATATACCACTCAAAAATCCTTAATACAATATCTTATCACTTTCACTTGAGATTTCTCACTAATTTCAGAAGAAGCAGAAGAACACCTTTAGACGATCACTAAAAATTCAAGTCACAACACCAAAAACCAATCCTTGATCGTAGAAAAACAATTAATAATCCCAGTTGCAACTCTTCGAAGCCGCCAACACACTTCTGTAAGCACGACTCAACGTAATTAAACGTGTCAGTATTATAAAGAACACGACTGTATAAGACTAAACAGTGACCGTACGATACAGACGTATAATAACATCAGTGGCGCACAAAGAACTGAAACGCGAGGAAATGGAGTCGGTGGGACGGGGGGAGGAAGGCAGTTGGTCGCGCCAGTCTCACGACGGCGACGTAGCACAACGTAGCAACAAGTGAACGGCAATACGGGTGTGAGGCGGGCGAGAGGGATGAAAATAGGGTGGCTCCCCCCGCGCATACGAAGAACGCGCACCTGACAGCAGTGCATGTAGCTCCCGTTCTATCTACTTATTCATATATCCATATTTCATAATCCATGTGTATAAACTCCCATGCTAACAGATGTGCGTGCATGAATCGAAACCACATAGAACGAACGCAGTCATTAGTTTTATTGGAACAATTTGAAATTAATATTACATAATAAAAAGGACTACTTCTAACTTCATACTAGAATCGGGTTGAATTAGTTGGAAAATAAATTATTACTTAGGTTATAGGTATTATTATGTATAATACCTATAACCTAAGTAATAATTTATTTTCCAACTATATTAAATTTGTAAATTTATTATGTTATGTATTAAGTAAATTTGTTATGGTATAAGACAGCGAACAAGTACTCGGCTCTCCTAGTGGTGAAACAATCGTGGCCTATAGACAACAGATGATGATAGAACTACTTCTTAATAATTTTTATATTGTGTAAAAAGGATCTGTGTTTATATACGGTGTATTTATATATTATGAATTTTACAAGACTCAGACTTTACAATTCGTAGGATAGTGGCAACTGGACGAACTAGTCAATATACCTACCTAATCACTGACAATTATGTTTCATCAAATAATTGCTAAAAGCTCTTCTAATATTCTAAGAGTTTAAGTTACATTACGTGGTTCGCGATTCCCCCCTACGGACCCTCGAGCGTTCGCGAGTATGTGTGTTTACATTGATATTATGTACCTACATACGGATATTTGAATTAATAAAATAAATGCCTGCAAGTCTCAAAATCGTTGCGCTACCTACTTACTTGGCTTGAAAATGGTATAAAATATAAATTAATAGAAATATCGAGAGATTCAGGCTTCACATGTACTTAGATAATTTCAAAGAATTTTTCATCAAGTTTTATATTATGCTTGGCTTGTAGAGGTCCGCGGACTTAAAAAGATTAAGAAACTCTGGTCCATGATTTTAATTGACAAAGTAATTGATATTATCAATAGATTAAAGCGAAACAGCAACAAACATTTCATTATTAAAGGAAAGTTACTGATTAGCGCTGGTTATCTTAGCGATACGTATTATTATTGATTGTGTAGCTATCTTCAAAATAGTTATGATACTATGAATAATATAATTATAATCGCTGCGATAAGGAATCGTTCGATGAATTTCTTGGTAATAAGCTATTTAAACACACCATAAAAGGCACTACATTATACGTATTTGAATTGTACTGATAAGTCAATGAAAACACAAATAAAACAAAGATGTGACGTGAGCATGACATCTTTATAAAACAAAAGAAGAGCTCATGGTGTACCTTCAAAAGCGATAATAAAACTAAATAGGACAAATTTTCTGTTTCATGTGAAACTATTACTTTATTTTAAAAAAAATAACATATTTACATATATTATCGAAAATCATAGGCTATGTTTTATCAAAATCGATTAAGTAGAAGCTAAACTATGAATGAGCGAACCCGAGGGAGCAGCAAATATATCAAGTCCTAATATTAACGTCTAGTACTTATTTTTGAAATTTGAGATATTTGCTGGTAGATGTCGCTGTATGTAGTTTAAGTAGTTTACATTGAAATTGAAATAACAGGAAGTGCTACTGGTTCATGGATAACATATTCAATTTTATAAAAACATAATAATATGCACTACTTAACATATTTAAACTTGCTTGAATTAAATAGGTACGTTTATCGGATATGCATAATTAATAAGGCAAATTCAACCTAAAAACTCATTTTATAACTTTATAGTCATGTGAGTAATTTAAATTAATTAAAAAAGATTATTTTAAGATTTATAGCAAGATTTAGGATATTTATAAAACAAGTCAAAATACACGTTTATAATTAGACTCACCCGAACACATTTTCGAACAAAATAAACAAAATATTGTTCGCTGATCCGCATACCATGCGTATTCAGAACTCGTTAACGTTTTGGCTCAATCCCAACTATTTCGTGACCGATCACTCATAGACTCAATTTGAAAAAATAAAAAATGGAATAAGTTTTTCACACATTTTGTATACATGTTTCATTAACCTTGAACAAAACGACAGTACGAGAACCCCTAAAATAAACACGTTTGCAAATATTTAGGAAATAAAAACAGCTTACAATAAAGATAGCCATGTTGCGGTCGTGTAATTCTGTATTTACATACGAATTCCTAAACACCTCGATTTGTGAGTTAAATTTATTTAAAACATCTTTTGAAACACATGCATAATTTACCGTACCATTAAATTAAATTTTTCACGTTTTAAAATAGTGAAACACTTCAGACAATAAACCAAAGTATTACCTAGCAAAAACCGCACATAATCACGTACGTTTCTATGCACAATCACGTGTGAATTCCTCTTCGTGGGACTTAACTCGAAAACCGACATTTCGATAACAAAGAGTATCTACATTCTACATACACATAACGTAACTAAAGAATAAGCGTAGGTATATCACTAAATGTGTTTTCATAAAGAGATTAGATAACACGCACACATACACAAGGAGAATTTGTAGATAGGAAACACAAACACAGCAGTCGATAACCTGGTTGCAGTATCAGATAAGGAACCCACTATACATCGTGCAAACAGGCACTGTCTAAATAATGCTAATAACACGGATAGGACAATGAGAATGAACCATTTTTTTTACACAATATTGTTATTCTATTCTAGGAACTGTCACAAGGCTGATGTCGACACAATCGTATTAAATAATGAGCGAACAATCAAGGTGAACCAGTATTCGACAAGTTCTTTATATTCTGTTCAACTAATTACCTTGTAAATAGCCAATTTAAAAACGTTTAAGCCAATAGATTATACTTCGTAAGATAAGGGTCGCTACTACACAGAACATCCATCTTGTCACTGTAGTTATTGATTGCTCAGTAGGGTGTTTTCACGAAAAAATACTTTGGTATTTTATCCTCAGACTTACCAGAATTCCGCGTCTACTATTAATAGCCGTGTACCTAAATAATAATATTTTAAGAATCAAAAGTGCTTCTATACTCTTATCCTTTGTGCTTCGTTTATCTCGTATTAAGCTCATTTACTTAAAAAAAAAATATTTATCATTAGTAAGTTATATCCCGAGGCTTTGGCCACATGATAATAACTGATATAAAGGTATTTTCCCTTTAACTGAACCGATTTGGATGAAAAAAGGCTTCGTTTTTTTTAAACTGTCATGTCAGTTGATAGCAATTTATTGTTTTCTTCACATGAAAGTGAAAAACAGAAATATACAAACAGCTACAGTAAAATACTGACACAAAACTATACTATAAGATATTATATTTGTAGATTAGTCCCCAAATTACCCACTGAGGAAAGCAGTATTTAAATAGTTATATTACCTATATACTTACTCATTAATTTTTCATTTTTGTCAAATTATGAAGAAAAGTATTTTGATTTGGATTTAAATTTTCAAAAAATTAATCGCTATTTCCGTCGTTGTGACGTCATAGTGACCAACAGCTGCGCTAACAATTTAAATTGTTATGTCATACTCACAGTGAAGTGAGACAGATGACAATATCGAAACAATTATTGTCACTCTAGAAACCCTGTGCTAAAAAAACACAATCCATACGTATAATAAAATCCTAGGAAAGTCAAAACTGTGTATTGAATATTTTTCTAAAAGAATACTTGGGGCGTGATCTACAATTGATATCGAAGCCAAAAATATAGTTTGTAGATTATTTGTCTGTTTGTCTATATGTATATCCGGGCTAAACTCAAAAAGCACTGCATGAATTTACTTCAAATTTTGCATGAATGTTACTAACAGGTCAGGTCAACATATATTATCACGCTATCACCTACGGGGGAGAAGCTGTAAATCTTGATTTTCATACACATTCTGTAATAGCGTGTGATCGCTGTATCGTTATATATATACTTCCTCGACTAGCTAGGCACTTAGTCGTTATTTGTGAATTTGCGTTTTTTAATATTTGTGATGTATGAGTACGAACGTCGGTGGCCTAGTGGTTAGAGCTTTGACTTTAATTTAAGTAGTCTAGGTTCGAAACCCGCCATGTAACAATGAGTTTTTCTAACTTAAGTACATTTTCCGAATGCTCTTACGATGAAGAAAAACATCGTAAGGAAACCCGGGTTCGTGTATTCGAATTCGATCTAATCCTTTGATTGGGCCTGGTTTTCCTTCTGTGTTGCAGAGGTGAGATGGCACTCGCTTTTATAAAAAGTGGCGCCCTTATCAAATTCCCTAGATTAAGTAGCCGACCCCGATATCATCTGATATAGAGACGGGATAAGGCTGGAACAAATAAGAGTTATATGAGCACATATGTCAGCCTCTCCATGAACCAGAGAGAAAACGGGTAAAACCACAGAACAATATATAATTTAAAACTAAGTGTAGATATGACAATTACCCAGTTAAAATAACTTCGCCATTACACAGAATCAAGTGGAAAATATGCAACCGGTTCGAACAATGAGGTATTCAATGTTATCGATAGCTTACACAGCTGCAAAGGCGTAGACGGCTGATATTACGATTGATTTAATTTGAAGACCCATTGCGTGATGCAATAACTATGAATCATGATGACATTTGGTTCATATCCCGTTAACGTTGCAAAATAAAATTGTGTGATATAAATAGTTTTATGGCTGACTTTGATAGTTATAAATATTTAGTGATTTAAATGTTTGGTAAGTATTGATTACAATATAACTTGTTTTATAAGTTAAATGGAGAAGAAGGCGAAATTCCTAATAGTACCAACACACACTTTGTTATTAGTAGTAGTACTAGTCGTTTACTTAGTTTAATAGTAGTAGTTTACTACTAACACACACTTTGTTTATTGTAAAAAAGCAAAGTAAAGTTGTTTATTGTGTATTTCCAAATAGAAACAGGGCTGTTTACGTCACGTGGGTTTTGCCGGTTACCCTTTTTACTAAACCGGAACACCCGAACTTAGAGTATTGATATTATGCCTTCAGTAATAAGTGTCGGTGTAAAAATGGAAAAGGGCATGCTCCTATGTTTTAGTTATGTAGAAAGAATAAATGATGCGAGATTGACGAAACAGATATACAGTGCGAATGTGGATGGCTGAAGGTGCCCGGGGAGCAAATCGCCGTGGGTGGTGTCAACAGTCTCCAAAACCGGCGTTTATGTATGAACAAAGTAATGAATGTGAAGGAAGCTAGGCAAGTATGTAGGAGTCGTGCCACTTGGCACTCAATACTCTCTGCCAACCCCGTAAAGGACTTGGCGAGAAGATATAAATATGTATGCAGTAATAAGGCTGTGAATACAAGTCCAAGCGAGTCGACGCAGAACTCGACCAGTTACCTATTTACCTATATTTATTAATTTTTGATGCAAACATTTAACAAGTTAGGAAAGGGGCAAATTATGTAAGGGCCATAGAGATTACAAAGCATTGTGATAGTAATATGTAGGGAAGAAAGTTCAAATTTCTAAGATCGATTGCCAGAAACCGCACTTAACATTTAGACAGCTTAAAAGCATAATCAATATTTTGTGCCTATTATAATTTCTAAAGACAAATTGAGTTACATACAAGTATCTACTTACATGCTAAAGTCGGTAAAGACGCCATGCGTAACAATGATATCGCATTATCAAAGTAATGTGTAGTGAAGGTAATGCTGTTCAAACTTCCAAGATCGAATGTCAAAAACCGCACGAAACAATAAATTGTCTCATGGAGAGTAAACATTGGCGTTCGGTCGCATTCATGCATAATTGATGAGGGTTCGTAGCGAATGGGTGGATTCCAGGCGGTCACGACTAGCCCGCTCGCCTCGGGCGGCCATTTGTGAAGCCTACTCGTTTTCAAACAAATTTCATTTCAAATTATAAAGATCTTTATTTGGTATTATAACATAATATTTTAAACACGTTTTATACACATTTTTGGTCGACGAGCTGAGCTAACAGACGGCTTATTTGGTCAGGGCGTCAGATCTCATGACCTGGTCAGGATGGTCACTATGCCTAGGATGCATTAAGAAATAGATTCTTACCAGAGTTACTGTTTAGCCTTAAATATATAACCTATAAACCTATGCCAATTTAGTCAGGAAATAGGAATTGCCTGTAACATACTCTCTAACCAATGGCGTAACTAGACGGGCAAGAAGCCCGGTGCATAGAGAATTAAATCGGGCCCTCACCTACTCTTTCCATATAGTTTTAAGTTATATTGGCCTTTAAATTTATAGATAGGTATAAGAATACGATACAATGAGTTATCATTAGAAGGCTACCACATCTTTGCAAAACTTAGGTAAGGTTAGGGCCTTGGCGTACTGCACCACCCAACAAACCCGTTTGCTCTGTATTTAAAATTAACACTATAATTGTCTCTTAGTTCTGACCTCAACAGCCCCAAAATACATATTAATTCTCTTCCATTAAGAAATCTTTATAATCACTTGCTGGCAGTGCGATAAAAACATTCATATGGCTCGGCCCAAACACAGTTCTACATTACAGCATATTTTATTGGTTTTCCTTCCGTTACAGTTCGTTAATCACACGTAACGACCGTTTTGCATAAACCAACGTGGCATGCAACGTGCAATTAATACAGAATGATTATTTTCTTCTGTTGTCAGCTGAGTAAATAGAGCATAACACGTCGTAATACATAATAAATTTAGTGGTACAACACAATACGTAGCTCTCACGCATACCCATTGTTCGTGCCATTGTAATCAAAAGTATTTTCTCTCAGTACACACGATTCATCGTTAAGACAATTCACAACAATTATAGATAATATTGTTATAATGCTTTTAAAACCACATTTAAAAATAATGAGTTGAAACTGTACAATCTTTTTTATTGAAAACGAATATATTATGTTTTTTCTTTCATTTTGTTTATTCTGTATACATTATAGTTTTTACAGTTATTTCAATTTGTAATCAAAAACATAGATATTTTATTCATTTATATGAACTATCGACAAAATTCGCGATGTTACATTTTACAAACAAAATCCTTTAGTAATTTTTGATCGATGTTAAAACACCGTTCGTTTTGGAATTCTAAAATATTTGTTAACAAAATAAAATTACATATTTGTATAAGGTGATTAAGTACAGGTTTATCGCTTTCTCACTTCCACAGCGACTATCTGTTTCATAACAGAGGTGGTTGAGGTAGAGCCCGATGTAGTTTGCTTCTACGTTACGGATGCAAGCGAATTTCGCCTATTAGCGCCACACCAGACTTTTTGCAGACGTTACATACCAAATAGGTGTTTGTGTGTAGTTTCTACTTTTTATAAATTTCACCAATATCCAAATCGTATCCTACACACAAACACACACAGTTTAACAGCAGAGTCTTCCTAAAGAATTTGTGCAGGTGAAGTGGTAAATGACTGCAGGTGATATTAGGTGTAATGAAATACCATTCGTCCGTTTGCTAGCAACCGCAAGCCGATCCGCTCACGTGCACCTACAACGCGTAACCATGAACTACGAATTATTATTCCAGTCAAACCAACGCTTGCTTGCGTTATTAATGTACCTTTTGAAATGGACTTCAATCACTTTATGGGTTGCGCCGTAAGCTGACTTGGAGTAGGTAGGTATATTACGAAAGAAGCTTTTTATTCCTTTTTATTTGACTACCCGAGAGAGGGTTAATATTCATTGGACTTTTTATGACTGTATAAATGTCTAAAATGGATATTTTTTAATAATATTGAAAGGGGAACAAGAACTTGGATTTATGTAAGAAATACACGTCGCCTAATGTAAACACCTACGATGTTAATGATAAGTTGCCAACCTGGAGCCTGGATGTTAAGCCACGTGTAATAAGGGAGCTTCTCGGATAAACCTTTTAAATCGGAACACGCTAATGGCAAGAACTGACGTTATGGCGGATATTAGGGCAGGCGGTTTTACCAAATCTGCCGAGTCGTTGAGAGTTAGATTGACATAACATTTTATGGTATACAAACACGGCTAATCTGATGTTAAGAAGCATAGGCACCAAAGACATTATTTTTGCGTCGCTGTCTTGTGTTGTTTTGATGTTGCCTGTTGCGGTCCAAGATGGAGGCATACTAAGTTAGAAACAGCCTATTTTGTGTTGTAATTCTAATTAGAATTCTCTGTAAGTACCGCTTTAGAAAAGTATTCCAATCTTTAGCGGTACAATTAATGAAAGATGAACTTGCATTAAAATTTTCAAACCAGACCCGGGTGATAGTGCTTATATTGTACTAGTGACCTGCCCCGACTTCGCACGGGTGCAAAACTGATACTAAATATACTACAGAATGTCTCTCACAGACATCAAACATATTAGAAACCTCGAAAATTATCAGTGTTTCTCTATTATTTCATGCATGTATTGTACATATAAACCTTCCTCTTGAATTACCCTATCTAGTAAAAAAATCGCATCAAAATCCGTTGCGTAGTTTAGAGGTTTAGCATGCATATTGCATAGGGACTTATGGACAGATAAAGCGATTTTGATTGTACTATATAGTGACGTAGAAGTACAAGTGCTACGATTTTATAGCATTTGTACTATCAGTAGTACTTCTTAGTACTGCTGTACCAGAGTCGCCATTTAAATAGTATCAGCGGTCTCAATAATATTAGTTTAAATTTGGATATACTAAGTGTATTAATCAATAAATAAATATCCCTGGACAAATCACACATACTGATCTAACTCCAAAGTAAGCAAATTATTTGCTTGTAATTTGGGTGTTAGTCAACGATATTATACAAAGGAATAGATATATAAATACCAGATGAGATTTAACAAACACGCACACCCAGAAATGCGAACGTCTATGATCATCACACAAACGCCCGTCCCTGTTGGGAATCGAACCCGGGCCTCGCTATTCGTTGATGTGGTAAGGCAACTACACTACATCTCGGCCAGTGAGACGGTCAATCAAGTACTAAACGTAGTACGTTGTTACTTATTTAATTAAAACTCTTACACCTCTATGCGCTATCCTCTAGAAGTAATACTTTAAAACTGACGCCATTACAGGTAGGTACGAATTTAATAATTCCTGCGCTTGTAATATTACATTGATCTATTTTTAGGCTAAAGATCAATACCTGCATCCTACTACAATCTAGCAACAAGCGAACTTGTTTTTAAAAATCAAGACTTATATGTAAAATGGCCAGTCAAACGAGTTATATAAGACTGGAAACAATAAAATTACATCTCATGTTTCCCTATCAACTTGATTTCATGCAATTAAATAAACTTTGAACAACTGTCTAATTTATTTTTATAGCACTATCAGATCTGGGTTAATAATACGAGATTATTCAAACACGTTACAACTTCAGAGAGTAAATTTAATTACAGGTAGTAAATGTCATTCCTTGTATATTTTATTTAATAAAATTATTGCAATAGCATAAATAACTTTAATGTTATTTAAGCAGGCATCAAATGGTGACAACTTTTCGAAATTTCACTTTTTCAAAGTTAAAGGGAAGTGGATATTCGATATGTTTTGATATAATAGGCGTAATTTATAATGTTACCTAACTGTTCATAACTAATAACTTCCGTTGTACATTAAGATAAATTAACCAGTTTCAAAGCAATAGAGACTGGCAGTCTACGTTCATTAAAGGAACTTGTACTTGCAGTACAGATAATAATTTTAGTACAGCCAGCAGCGTAATTAGGTACACTGTGTACTGCGAGGCGAGATTTAATCTACATCTACTTGTAGACGCTTGATCGTAAACGTCAATTCGCTGCCTTTCTTTTTCGGGCACCGTAGCCAAATGGCAAAAAACAGAACTTTTAAAATTTCATCGCATTTTTAAATACATAAATATTTTTTTGAAATCAACATTAGTAGTGGCAAAAACTGTCTGTAATATCTACTGTAGAACTCCAACGTATTAATTCAGGCTCCTTTCCAGAATAGACCATCTGCCTTCCCACAAGGCAGCTCGTAAAAGGCGAGCATAGGCTTACTCTCACTAACATCGTGACCTCCGACTTGGACTGACGCTGATTGGATTGGTATTACCGTGATTTAAAAAGTCACTTGTACACTTTCACAGTATTTTTATTATATTGACCTACCGGTTTCGCTAACTAAATCATCTTCAGGGCCAATATTTCATAATATTTTTTCTGTATGGTATAACCGTCTTAGCTATTGATGCCGCCATAACGTCGGTACTTGTCGTTGACGTGTTCTAGTTTGGAGAAAAAGGTAACCGGTAAAACTTACCTTTGCACGAGCCCTTATATTCCGGCTTCAGGTTGACAAGGCACCTTTATCATCGTTAGTTTCTATAGGTTGCGTGAATTTGTTAACATCAATATGCTTATTGGCTTTCTATTACTTTATAAAAAAAAGTTTAAGAATCTTAACCTTAGAACTCATTTATAAGACTAAAATAGAAAAAATGAATGAACTAGGATTAATTTTATTCAACAACTAAAACATCTATCAACGTTTTTTAAGACACATTAAAGCAACCTCTTTGCACTATGCAGTATTAATAAAAAACGTTGGCTGTTTTTCTTCGAAATCTTCCTGCATACACTGTAATTTGGATAATAGCCAAGTAATATTACTCCACAGTAAAGCATCCAGTGAAATATTACGCATGTAAACTATTTTAGATGCACAAAACTAGTTAACTTAATGTTTATGATAGAGCTAATTTACTAAAACCAATTTTAATAATATCGCGGTGAAGTGAAATTCCATTAATATATTCGATTTTATTTTAGGTGGTATGTCCAAATTGTATTGTATTTAATACTAGTTAGGTATTTAACGAATGTGGAAGAAGCTAGGCAAGTATATAGGAGTCGTGACACTTGGCACTCGATACTCTCTGCCTACCCCGTAAAAGATTCGGCGTGAAGATATGTATATGTATGCAGTAATAAGTCTGTGAATACAAATCCAAGCGAGTCGTCGCAGAACTCACAAGGCGTGAAGATATGTATGTAGGTATATATATAAATGTGCTGCTATAACGTGGAATATAGTCTACCTAGTTTTAAATTTATTTATAAAGCGATATTACACTGGTGTGTGGTTATTATGTAACGCAAATCTTCGTCGTACCCTTATCCCGTTTCTACGAGATGATATCGGGGTTGGCTACTTAATCTAGGGGATTATAAAACAGAGCCAGT